>PITA01017652.1:0-42507 GCA_004023965.1 Spilogale gracilis | reverse complement strand
TTTCCTCTATTTTCTACTGCAATTGGTTTGCCCTTCTGTGGTCCTAATGAAATTGATCACTACTTCTGTGATATTTTTCCTCTGCTCAAGGTGGCTTGTACTGATACCTACATCACTGGTGTCCTTGTGGTTGCCTTTTCAGGTATGGTTGGCTTAGTAATCTTTGTTGTCTTATTTGTTTCTTATGGTATAATATTGTTCACCTTAAGAAATCTCTCAGCTGAGGGAAGACGCAAAGCCCTCTCCACCTGTTGGTCTCATATCACTGTGATCATCTTATTTTTTGGGCCTGTAATCTTTATCTACCTTAGACCACCAACTACTTTTCCTGAGGACAAAATATTTGCTCTCTTTTACACCATCATTGCTCCTATGTTCAATCCCCTAATCTATACTCTGAGAAATTCAGAGATGAAAAAAACCATGAGAAAGGTTTGTTGCCCATCATTATTTTCAAAGGTAACACACAGTTAATTTGAAAAAGTTTATGATATAAGCAACTCTGAGAAAGAAAAATGAGGGATGTGAATGAAAACGTCAAGAACTATCTCATGTGGTTTGTGAACCATTAGTCTCACTAGTGGCATGAATGGAAGCAATAGTACTACAGGTTTAAGTAATCATTCAGCAAGTCTTTTTTCTTGCATCCTAAAATTAATGGCAAACTAAGTTAATGTTATGACTTAATAAGATGGCATGAATAGGGGAAACTTTATGAAAAACAATTGAGCCAGAACAAAAAAAAACAATGGTACATCATATTGTGAATTAAAAAGGAAAATATTTTAATGACACGTTGATTAAAACATTGGAAATAGAAGCCAAACCACACAATGACAGCTATCCTTTGGTAGTTCAGAATCTGTATTTAAAAAAAAAAAAAAAAAAAAAAAAGCTATAATCTAAAACTAAAAGATTTAATTTTTTTTAAGATTTTTTTTTTCTTTATTTGACAGAGAGAAACACAGCCAGAGCGGGAACACAAGCAGGGGGAGTGAGAGAGGGAGAACAGGCTTCCCGCGGAGCAGGGAGCCCAATGTAGGACTCGATCTCGGATATCCGGGATCATGACCCAAGCCGAAGGCAGTCGCTTAACCAACGGAATCACCCAGGTGCCACTTAAAGGTTTAATTTAAAAATATTAGAACTATTTTATATATATCCTCTAGTTCATACAGAAATTAGTTGTGCAAATAAATATTTAGTGAAGATTTTGTTTTTTGTACTTTTATTGTTTTAAAGATTTTCTTTAATGATATGACAGAAAGAGAGAGAGAGAGAGAGCCAGGTAGCATGAACAAGAGTCAGGGGTTGTGGTAGGGGCTGAGGGAGAGGAAGAAGCAGACTACTTACTGAGCAAGAATTTGTTGAGGGCTTGATCCCAGGACCCTGGGATCATGACTTGAGCCAGAGGCAGTCTCAACTAACTGAGCCACCATGCTGCCCCAAGTAGAATCTGTTTTAAAGTAGTTCCTGGGGGTGAACTTTCCTGCTATCCCATTAAAATACCAATAAATAGAGAAGACAGCATGAGAATCTACCGTTCATAATGCTGAAACACACTTCCTGGCTTTCCACCTATT
Source organism: Spilogale gracilis (assembly GCA_004023965.1). NCBI lineage: Eukaryota > Metazoa > Chordata > Mammalia > Carnivora > Mephitidae > Spilogale > Spilogale gracilis. Next base: position 40,924 of record PITA01017652.1, on the reverse strand, counting down.
CACCAGAGTTTAGTATCATTTCCCATAAAGTTAAAGAACTGTATATGATATAAAAATCTGTGCTCCTAACGTTACCCTTCCTTCCAAAAATTGATGAGCAAATGATGAGTCATCTGATCCACAACCAATGATGTTTTCTGCTGCAATGAGAGAGAAAGAGAACTAGCAAAGGATAAATAAGATGTGACCTAAACATAAAGTAAATAAAAAAACAATGCATTTTGGTTGCACATGGATGTTTATGGCAAATGGATTAATAATCAGCAATCCTTGGAAGCCACCAAGATACCCTACAGCAGGTGAATAAATAAAGTATTATACATCTAGAGAATGGAATATTACTCATCAGTAAAATGAACTGAGCTAGTAGGGTAAGAAAATATATGCAAGACACTTAAATGTATATTTCAGAGAGGAAAAAAAACAATGTGAATGGGCTTGTTTTTGATTTGATTTCAGCTACATCTCAAGAGATAATTGTACTGCTTAATAGCAACCTGGGAAAATTTCCAAATTCAAAATTCAAAGTATAGTTCCTATGGCATGTGTGTCATTTTGTTTGATTTTGACTACAAGTCCTCCTTGACTTACAAGAAAGTTGTGTCCCAGTAAACCCATCATAAGTTGAAAATACCGTAAGTCAAAATGTGTGAAATACTCCCAACCTAACAAACCCCATAGCTTAGCCTAGCCTACCTTTTTTTAAAAATTTTATTTATTTATTTGACCGAGAGAAACACAGCTAGAGAGGGAACACAAGCAGGACGAGTGAGAGAGGAAGAAGCAGGCTTTCTGTTGAGCAGGGAGACCACTGCTAGACTTGATATTTTTGCTTATTTACTAGTAGTAACTGTGAATATAGTTTTGCTGAATTCTCTTGGTTATAAACTCTGTGCGTATTTTTTTTTTCTCCTTTATCATTTTTCCTGTTATCCAGGCTTCTTTCCACCCAGAATGATTATACCTCCTGCATCTTCCTTTACATAATGTTCCACTATCTGGTCCCTTCTCTGTCATAACTGCTGGTTTCTTCAGAGATCTTATTTTCCATGCTCTGAAGCCTGAGCAATAGGCCGTACAGTATCATTGAAAGGTTTTAAGGGATTATCTGTTTTCACTAGGAGATCTTTTTTCAGAAGACTCTTCATTTTGTTACAAGACTTCCTTTGGGTATTGTGCTGCAATGTATTTTGTGATTAATTAACTTCATTTTTTTAGAGCAGCTTTAATTTCATACAGAATAGAGGGAAACTACAGAGATCCTGTATACTCTTTGTCCCCCTCACTGGGACAACCTCTCCCTCCGGAGTGCTATATGTGTTATAGTCCAGTGAACCTACACTGGCACAGCTTATCACCCAAAATCCAGTTTACATCAGGGCTCACCCATAGTGTTGTACACTCTGAGGATTTTGACATGTATGATAACACTACCCGAGACTCGGGGACATAAGAAGAGTTTCCCCACCCTGAAAATATTCTGTGTCCCACCTACACATCCTCCCTAAGCCTTGGCATCCAGGGACTGGTCTTCTTGCTGTTTCCATAGTTTTGCCTTTTCCAGAATGTCATATATAGATGGCCCCCAACTTACAATGGTTTGAGTTGTACTTTTCCAACTTTACAATGGTGTAAAAGTGATACACATGCCATAGAAACTATACTTTGAATTTTGAATTTGAATCTTTTCCCAGGTTACTATTAAGCAGTACAATCCTCTCCCGAGATGCTGGGCAGAGGCAGCGAGGTGCAGCTCCCAGTCAGCCAAGCAATCATGAGGGTCAATCATCAATACATGTACAACCATCTGTACCCGTATAACCATTCTGATTTTCACATGCAGTACAGTACTTAATAAGTTACATGAGATATTCAATGCTCCCTTATAAAATAGTCCCTGTAGTCAATGACTTTGCCCAACTCCAGGCTAAATAATGTTAGTGTTCTGAGCACAGTTAAGGTAGACTAGGCTAAGCTATGAATGAGGTTTGGTAGTTTGGGAGTATTTCACACATTTTGACTTAAGGTATTTTCAACTTATGATGGGTTTATTGGGACACAACTCCCTTAGAAGTTGAGAAAGACCTGTAGTTGAAACCAAACAAAAGGTAGCCCTTTGTTGTTTTTTATCTCCCTGAAATATATATTTAAGTTTCTTGCATATATTTTCTTACCTTACTAGCTCAGTTCTTTTTAATGATGAATGATTTTCCATTTTCCAGATGTACAATAGCTTATTTATTTATTCACCTACTGTGGGGCATCTTGGTGGCTTCTAAGGATTGCTGATTATGAATACATCTGCCATAAACATCCATGTGCTAGTGAAATGCATTTTTTTTTCATTTACTTTGTGGTTGAATCACATCTTATCATTTGCTAGTTCTCTCTCTCTTTCTCTCTCTCTCTCTCTCTCTCTCTCTCTCTGTTGCTGGCATTGCAGTAGAAAAGTCTTTGGTTGTGGATCTAAGGACTAATCATTTGGTTATTAATTTTAGGCAGGTAGGGGTAAGCAATACATAAATTTTTATATAGAGTTCTTTAACTTTCTGGGAAATTATACTAAATTCTGGCCAGTAGGTGGAATGCCAGGAAGTGTGTTTCAGCATTCTGAATTGTAGATTCCCACTCTGTCTTAAATATTTATTATTATTGATTTCAATGGGATATCAGAAAGTTGACCCCCAGAAACAACTTTAAAACAGATTCTATTTGGGACACCAGGGTGACTCAGTTAGTTAAGACTACCTTTGACTCAGGTTGTGGTGTGTCCTGGAATAGAGCCCTGTATTTGGTCTCTGCTCAGTGGGGAGTCTGCCTCTTTCTTCTCCTTTGGCCCCCCGAAGTCCATCGGGTCACCACTCCTGCTCATCCTTGCTTATGTTGTTTCTTTCTCTCTCACAAATAAATAAATAATCTTTTAAAAATTAAAAAAAATACAAATTCTACTCTAAATAATTATTTGTTTGCACAACCGAATTATTTATGAACTAGAGGATATATACGATTTATTTATTTATTTATTATTTATTTATTTATTTATTTATTTTTATTTTTACATTTTCTGAACTACCAGAGGATGTCTTTCATTGTATGCGCTGGACTCTATGCCCAATGTTTTAATAAAAGTTTCATTTAAATTTTTTCCCTTAATAATTCACTAATCATTATAACACTGGTTTATTTCCTGTGACTCACTTATGCTTTATGGAATTTCTCCTACATACTCTATCTTAATACCCCCCAAAATTAACATAGTTTCCAATTAATTTTCGTATGCAAGAATAAGGATTTGTTCAAGGTTACTTTAAACCTGTAGTGCTATTGTTTCCACTCACTTTGTACATGACAATGATGGTCCACAAACCCCATGACCTAGTTCCTGCCATTTTCATTCACATCTCCATCTTTTCTTTCTCAGAGTTTCTTAGCCAATAAAATTCTTCAGATTAACTGTGTGGTTCCTTTGAAAATCGTGCTGGGTACCAAACTTTTCCCATGGCTTTTTTCATCTCTGAATTTCTCAGAGTATAGATTAGGGGATTGAACATAGGAGCAATGATGGTGTAAAAGAGAGCAAATATTTTGTCCTCAGGAAAAGTAGTAGGTGGTCTAAGGTAGATAAAGATTACAGGTCCAAAAAATAAGATGACCACAGTGATATGAGACCAACAGGTGGAGAGGGCTTTGCGTCTTCCCTCAGCTGAGAGATTTCTTAAAGTGAACAATATTATCCCATAAGAAACAAATAAGACAACAAAGGTTACTAAGGCAACCATACCTGAAAATGTAATCACAAGGACACCAGTGATGTAGGTATCAGTACAAGCCACCTTTAGCAGAGGAAAAATATCACAGAAGTAGTGATCAATTTCATTAGGACCACAGAAGGGCAAACCAATTGCAGTAGAAAATAGAGGAAATGCATGGATGGCCCCACCAGCCCAAGCAGCTAAGACTAGGAGATGGCACCTTGTCCTGCTCATGATAATCACATAGTGGAGAGGTCTACAGATGGCAGCATAGCGATCAAAGGCCATGGCAGTAAGAATGAAGATCTCAGTGCCCCCAAAGAAGTGCATGGTAAAGACCTGTAACATGCAATGACTGTAGGAGATGGTTTTTCTGTCCACTAGCAGGTCAGCAATTAACTTGGGTGTAACCGTTGAGGTGTAGCAAATGTCTATAAAGGACAAGTGACAGAGGAAATAGTACATGGGTTGGTGTAAAAGAGGGCTGCATTGAATGGAGACAAGGATCAGAAGGTTTCCTGCCAACAGGGCAACGTAACAGAATAAGAAGAGCACAAAGCAAAACATTTGCATGTTCTGGTCATATGAAAGTCCTAGAAGTATGAATTCTGAGATGTTTCTTTGGCTTTTCATATATTTGGCTTTGCTGAAAACTTCCATAAGTACTTATGTTTCTGAAAGAAAGAAAACATATTTCTATGTGAAAATTAACTGTATGAACACAATAATATATAATTTATTAAAATGCATGTTGACATTGAGTTAAGAATATTCTTGATTTATTGAATTAATCAGCTTTTTAATTTTTTCATAAATCTATCATGAATTAACTTTATAATTACATATTTTCTCAAAAATACTAGTAATTACTTAAAATACTTAAATGCTATCTTGAAAATACATTTTATTATTAATAATTATATATTTAGATAAAAACCCGCTCATTATATTATTTAGTCTAAAACAAAGAAAGTGTTTTTCCATATTCCTAATTCTTAACCATGAAATCAGCTTTCCTTCCTTTAAGATTATCTGGGAAAATTCCCTTAATTTTCTGGGAATGAATCTGAATAAGTGCACATTTGTTTAAACATCCATTATGAACTTTAATTTATGTAGAACATAATATACTTTCCTACATGATCAAACATTGTCAATGAGTCATATTAAACCAATGGGATTGCTCTTAAAACAAAAATACAGCATTAGAGACAGTGTCAATTAATAACTGAAATTTTGAAAACCATTCAGAAAACTCATTCATTTATAATTTTTATATTTCCTGAGTTAAATAAAATTAAAAAATATGCTGTCATTGAAGTGTGTGATGGCAACTGATAAAGGAAAAATGATTGTTGAATTGTCCAAGTATATTGGGGTTATATATATGTCCTTGCTTTTACTGAAAATTTCGTAATTAGATACAATCTAAAAATCAAATGTCAAGAAAAGGAGATAGTACTGAAAGTAACTTGAAGAAAAATTTTGTGTTATGTAAGCACTCGATACTCGTGCATAAATGAATAAATGAAATATTCCCATATTTCATCACGATAAATGAAAATTCACGTCTGTACCTAATATATACTTCTTAAAAAGATTTTATTTATTTGTCAGAGCAAGAGAGCACAAACAAAGTGGTAGGCAGAGGGAGAAGCAGGGTCCCCACTGAACAGGGAGCCTGATGTAGCACTGGATCCCAGGATCCTCAGTTCATGACCTAACTTGAAGACAGATGTTTAACTCTCTGAACTGCACAGGTGCCTCTCTGACATATATACAAAATATAAAAAATTATATATGAATGAGTTTATTCAGTGCAAAATGAGTGAAAGATAAATAGAAAGCCCTTCTAAGAGTTATTTTACATGCTGAGAAAATATCTGATTGTAGTGGGTTTGCAAAAACTAGCAAACCTTCTACTTTAGTCTGAATCTCAAGTGACAGTCATATCTGGGCCTCAATATGTCTAATAACAAAAATACAAAATGTTTTTGTTACAATATTGTTTAACAAGCACGATCTGTAGAGACTCATGAATTCAATATCTGTTATTGAGAGTCTTCAAGGAGATTTTAGATGGCAAAACATTGACAGCTATGGCAGTTGTAGAATGGTCTGCACCATGAGACATCAATTCTATTTTAAATTATTATTCAAAATTCTAACCTCACAAGAGTAGAAATTTTTAATTTGTTACTACTTTGCTTTCAGTATCAAAACCAAGGTTACCTATCCTCCTTATATACTAAAATAAAATAATGATGTCACAGAATGTTACTAAGGAATACTGAAAAGCTTTAGGAGTGTGAGGATCATTGACCTATCTTCTGCTTATTGCAACTGATACTATTCTTTGTATATGAAGTAGAAATAATGTTAATTTTTAGATATATCTAGTTACTAAAACAAATTGATTTACAGGAAACTTCCACATTTGAAGTAGAATGTAAACAATAGAAATGTGGAAACCACTTGACCAATTCAAATCTCTGATTCTAAACAGGAGAGACATTATCAAGAGAGCCTAAGTAATTTCTCGGGATTGAAATGTAACACACTCTAAATGTTAAAACAACAACAACAACAACAAAACAGAAGTCCTGTTTCTTCCTCAATCTGAGCTATCTTTCTTGGGAGAGAACTGAGAGGGATGTCATGAAGGAAAGCATGGAAAAACTGTTTTGATTCCTCCTCTGAAGAGAAAAGAAAATGAAAGATGATGGGTGAACAGATACCCTCTCTTTCTGAATGTTTATGTAGGTGAAGAGGTACAGAATATTTAATATAAAAATATTCCAGAATTCACTGATTATATAAAACATTTGAAATATTTTGTCTTCAGTTTTACAAAAATGTAATTCCTTATAGGATCCTGCTTGTTTTCTAGATCATCATTGGCATTTCATCTCCAGTAGCTCAAAACTCCAGCCCTGTATTCCGAGGAAACTTGTTATGATCACTGAGTTTAGCAGAGGTAAAAAGGAAGAGGGAAAAGTCAGTTGAGATTAACTTTCATCAAACAATATAGTGATACTGAAGACCCATCCTATGGAAAAACTGAGGGCACAACTGATAAACAAAGAACTTCAGGCAAACTCTCAATGAGTGGTTCAGATGGTAGCAACACAGAACGGGGTAGAAACACAGAGCATTTCAAATAAACTGACCAGTGTAATCTTGATCAAGTGGTTTCATCTCTTTAGGCTTACTCTTTCTCATTTCACAACTAAGCTATCATACAAAATTCAGAATTTTAATGGGGAATTCATGAAGTTATATGAAATAGCCAGTGACATGTGTGGTTCAAAACTGTCATTTTTCTCTCACAGTCTTTCATTTCTGAGTAATTAATTGAGGACCACAGATTGTCATGCATGCACACACACAGTCAATGGAAAAAATAAAGGAAATAAGAAAAGAACATACATAATAGAGATTTAGCAAATGTGATCACGGGAAACTCCAATTTAAACAATCTGTTACTGAAACTCTATTAATGTCATCATCAATTGGTTATCTTAGCCTGTTTTTTTTTTAGGTTTTATTTATTTATTTGACAGACAGAAACACAACTAGAGAGGGAACACAAGCAGGGGGAGTGGGAGAGGGAGAAACAGGCTCCCTGCCAAGCAGGGAGCCCAATGCAGGGCTTGATCCTGGGACTCCGGAATCATGACCCAAGCTGAAGGCAGATGCTCAATGCCTAAGATGCCCCGTCTTAGCCTGCTTCTTAACACTGATCACTGTTCTATTTTTTTCTCTACAAAAGGAACTCAAATGATTCCATAATTTTTTTATATTATTGAATACAAATTATGTGTACCTTTGGATTATGCTGTTCATAAAAGAATAGAAGCTCTTATGTGTTCATAGAAGTTTTTGCCACAATTTCAAACTTTTAGCATAATAAACTCTTACTTAATAAACTCTTATATTAAAACTCTTAGTGTAACAGAATGTGGCATGCTATGAACTTACTTTAGCAGGCTCAGAACAAACTAGTCTATTTTAGGATAGCCAGTGTTTTGAAATATGGGAAAGTCTTTGTTATTGTACATACTCAAGCATAAACTTGTCTATTTCATAATAGGAATATGCAGGACTGCCTGTGAACATGATTTGTGGTCACAGTGAAATTCGCTGTAAACATATATACACGTTATCTAATGCTACTATTTTTCTCCCCCAAAATGGGAATTTTGCTTACAACTAATGTGCCACTAAGTCTAAACCATGCTAAAACATTTATATAGTAATCAAATTGTCCTGTGCTACAAGAGAAGTTATATGCTTTAGAATAAATTTACATAGAATAAACATAAAGAACACACAATTATTCTAGCACATGTGTGGTCATACCCTTCCCAAACCAAGGTGACAAGGGTAATTCACTAACCATAAGTTCTGAGTGGCTGGTTAGTTTTGGGGCTGCATCAGGAAGAATTCCGTCCTCAGATACTCGGCTTGTCTCTTGTGCCAAAACCTGGAATCAAATGCAGAGAATTAGAATCCCAGAATTCAAACACATCCAGATGAATTCTCTGCAAATATTTTGACAATTTCAACAGGTTTTCAATCTTCTACAGTTTATAAAGAAGTGGACTTCCAATATTCACTAAGACTCAGTGATTCTGGAAGTGGATCTTCATCCCTCAGGAAAGCAGCCTGGGAATTTTGGAAGCTGATTTAGGTGCTTAGTAATAGCTCAGAAGAAAAAGAGAAAAATTGGTTTTTGTATACCTGCAGAAGCTAACATAAGTATTTAGGTCCTGGGAAACATTCATTTATTCTATGCCTATGCCTGAAGACTATTTGGTTCAGAGGAACAGAATACAAATTTACGTGGCAATGTGAGAATTAATAGGTCTTTGAAATCTTTATGTAATTATATTCCCAAAGGCATTTCTAGATAGGTTTTGGCCCAAGTAGTGCAAATCCACCATCCATAGCAATGTGGTTGGTGCTCTTGGGTATAAACTTTCCACAATTGCCTATCTGGAAAAAAAAAAAATGGCCTTTTTTTTCCCTGAAGGCCCAACAAGGCTATTGTCTAACTTCCCTATACTATTCCAGCTTTCTGAAGAACAGGAGGGAAATCATAGCCTATAATAGTATCAGATTAGCTTTCAGGAAAATCTGAGATGAAGTAGGACAAAGTGAAAAAAAAACAGCGATTTTTACATTTTTATTCCTTTTTTGGGGGGAAGTTATCAAGATATTTGGTGTGAGGGTAGGTAGGTAAGTAAATAAATAAAATCAATGACTTGTGATATTATAATTAGTATGACATTACCACTGATGGAAAAGCTGTTGGAAAATGGGTGAGAAATAAAAGATAGGAATAAACCTGACTTCTCTTTATGTTGGCAGAGAGGAAAAGCAAGAAAAGATGGAAAAAACAGAGGAAGGAAGCAAAGTGCAGCAAGGATTTTAATGTGTTTCCCATCTAGTTCTTTCTCAGCTCACTGACTATTTGCAGATTCTTTAGACTCTGCCTCATCTGCCTGCACTGAAGCCCGTCAGTCTCTCTCTATCCCATGCCACACCATGCACGTAAAGTTTCTCATGCAGGAACCATCATTAAGAGTCTCTCTCTCCCTCTGTCCCTCCCCATCCCTCACCTCCCACCCCTATACCCATGACTCTCGCATGTCTTTTCTCTCTCTCAAGTTATCCTAAAAAAAAAGAAAAGAAAAGAAAAGAAAAGAAAAGAAAAGAAAAGAAAAGAAAAGAAAAGAAAAGAAAAGAAAGAAAAGAAAAGAAAGAAAACAGATGAGCATTTGCCTAGGACATCTGGTGATGATAATGGAGAGGAATAAATTACTGTAAAGGTGTATGCAATTTCTTTTTAATGTGGCAAATATGTTGTAAAATTAGATGATTTTTCATAGGCTTCTATACTAGAAACAATTAAATTATATACTTTAAGGAAGTGAATTATATTTATATATATTATATCAGTAAAGCTGTAGAAAAAGATAAATGCTAAATCAAGTGTTCACTTGTAATGAATAAAATGCCATTTTTCAACCATTATTAAAAATTTATTTCCATAAACAGACAATATGAAAATTATCTATTAAAAGTAGGGGCACCTGCACCCCAATGTCCATAGCAGCAATGTCCACAATAGTTAAACTGTGAAAGGACCTGAAAGTCTTTCAACAGATGACAGGATAAAGAAGATGTGGTTCATATATACAATGGAATATTCCTCAGCCATCAGAAAGGATGAATACCTACCATTTACATTGATGTGAATGGACCCGGTGCCTGTAATGCTAAGTGAAATAAGTCAGTCAGAGAAACACAATTGCCATCTTGCTTCATTCATATGTGGAATATAATAAATAGTGCAGAGGATCACAGGGGAAGAAAGAGGAAAACTGAATGGGGAAAAATCAGAGAAAAGACAACCCAGGAGAGACTCTTGACTCTAGGAAACAAAATAAGGATTATGGAAGGGGAGGTGAGTGAGGAAATGGGGTAATTGGGTGATGGGTATTAAGAAGGACACGTGATGGGATGAGCTTTGGGTGTTTTACACAACTGATGAATCCTTGAATACTACATCAGAAAGTAATAATGTTTGTATATCTTCTATGGAGAAGTGCCTCTTCATGTCTCTTGCCCATTTTTTGATGTGTTCATCTTCTTTTTGGATGTTGAGTTTGAGTAGTTCTTTATAGATCTTGGATACCAGCCCTTTGTCTGTAGTGTCATCTGCAAATATCTTCTCCCATTCTGTGGGTTGCCTCTTTGCTTTGTTGACTGTTTCCTTTGCTGTACAGAAGCTTTTTATTTTGATGAAGTCCCATGGCTAACAGACACATGAAAAAATGTTCAGCATCACTAGCTATCAGGGAAATTCAAATCAAAACCACACTGAGATACCACCTTACACCAGTCAGAATGGCCAAAATTAACAAGTCAGGAAACAACAAGTGTTGGAGAGGCTGCGGAGAAAGGGGAACACTCTTACACTGTTGGTGGGAATGTAAACTGGTGCAGCTGCTTTGGAAAACAGTGTGGAGATTCCTTAAAATTAAAGATAGAGCTACCCTAAGACCCTGCAATTGCACTACTGGGCATTTACCACAAAGATACAGATGTAGCAAAAAGAAGGGCCATATGTACCCCAATGTTCATCGCAGCAATGGCCACAATCGCCAAACTGTGGAAAGAGCCAAGGTGCCCATCAACAGATGAATGGATAAAGAAGATGTGGTACATATATACCATGGAATACTATGCCTCCATCAGAAAGGACGAATATCCAACTTTTGTAGCAACATGGACTGGACTGGAAGAGATTATGCTGAGTGAAATAAGCCAAGTATAGAAAGTCAAGTATCCCATGGTTTCACTTACTTGCGGTGCATGAGGGGTAACCTGGAGGACAGTGGGAGAAGGAAAGTAAATGGGAAGTAGGGTAGTCCAGGGAAAGAAACAAAACAACAGAGACTTTGGACACAGAAACAAACTGAGGGACTTGGAGGGAAGGGGGTGGAGGGGTGGGAGAGCCTGGTGGTGGCTACTGGGGGCACCTATTGTGTGGAGCACTGGGTGTGGGGAATGGGGAATGAATCTTGGAACATTGGAAAAAAAATTAAATAACAATTAAAAAAACCGAATTCCTAAAAAAGAAAAAGAAAGTGATAATGTACTATATGTTAGTTAATTGAATTTAAATTAAAAAATGAAAAAAAAATAGTATATAACAGTGACTTGGATCTCCACTATAATTAAATATTTTCTTTCATTTTTAAAAAGATTTTTATTTCTTTATTTGTCAGAGATGGAGAGTGTGTTCAAGCAGGGGGAGTGGCAGGCAGAGGGATAAGCAGACAGAAGCAGAAACAGATTCCCTACCAAGCAAGGAGTCTAATAAAGGGATCAATCCCAGGACCCTGGGATCATGACCTGAGCTGAAGGCAGATACTTAATTGACTGAGCCACTCAGGCATCCCATAATTAAAATTTTAAAGGATCAACATTATATGTGTACATTGATTTTTATCATTCATACACAATAACTCCTAGAATTTTTATAATTGGGAAATAAATAGCAGTGGTATAAGAGAAGGTCATCTATTTCTAATATGCAAAATGGTGCTTTATGAAATATATGCAGGACATCTGCTTCAGTAGCCAACTGCAGAGAACAAAGTTGCCCACTAAAGGAAAAGTTTCTATGTCTGCTGGAGAAGTAGATGCTCCAGGTGCTTTAGGATCTCCAACTGGAGCTGAGAGTTATAGTTAAGGACCACACATTAGAGTCAGGAGATCATGACAGGTCCAGCTCCAACTAAGTAGCCCCAAAGATCTGCCCTCATAAGAATTAGATATTGTTCTCTTTTGGAGAATTACCATTTGTGACAACATGGATGGATCACTATGGGCAATGATGTTAAATAAACAGAAAGAAAATTACCATATGATCTTGTTTAAATGTGGAACCAAGGGTGAAATTTTACCATTTACATCAACATGGATGGAACTGGAGGGTATTATGCCGAGTGAAATAAGTCAATCAGAGAAAGGCAATTATCTGATGGTTTCACTCATATGAGGAATATATGAACAATGCAGAGGATCATAGTGGAGGGAGGGAAGAAATCAGAGAAGAAAACAAACCATGTGAGACTCTTAACTATGGGAAAGAACCTGAGGGTTGCTGGAGGGGAGATGGGTGGTGGACTGGGATAAATAGGTGACAAGTATTAAGGAGGGCATGTGATGTGTTGAGCAATGGGTGTTATAAGCAAATGATGCAAATGATGAATTACTGAACACTACATCTGAAACTAATGATGCACTATGTGTCGGCTAATTGAATTTAGAAAAAAAATAGATTCTTATTTCAAAAAATAAGTAAAAATAAATAAATAAATAAATAAATAAATAAATAAATAAATAAATAAACTGAACTCACAGATACAGAGAACACATTAGTGGTAGCCATAGTGGGAGATAGGAAGGGTGGGTGAAATGTGTGAAGATAGTCAAAGGAAGAAACTTCCAGTTATAAAATAAACAAATATTACATCATGGGGATGTAATAATGTACAAAACAGTGACTATATTTAATAACATTGTTCTTTATTTGAAAATTGCAAATATTTTCTCTTAAAAGTTTCATCACAAGAAAAATTATGACTATGTGTCATGGTGGAGGCTAAGTAGATTTATTGTGGTGATCATTTTGAAGTATATACAGTACTGAATTATTAGGTTTTACACCTGAAACCACAAATGATGTTATATGGTAATTATATCTTCAATTAAAAAAAAGTGAATCTATCTATCCATGCTTTTATCTGGGCTAAACTTGTCACACATGTTAAATGTAACTCTTAACTACATGAATAGACATTGGTAAAAGTGATGTTTAATCCATAAAAGTTGCCTTGAGAGGGCTTGAACCTTTTGTTGTTGGAAAATAGCCAGTGCCCTGAAAAAACCATGGTCTGGTAGAGCCCAGTCTGTACTTCTGAAGAAGGAATGAGAACTGACATACGTGAGCTGATTGCCCATGTATGAATAAGACCCTCATGGACCATGTATTCCATTACTCCATTCACACAATAGTTTTCAGGTGAAACCAGAAGAAGGACAACCCAGCTGAATACAACCCACATTGCAGAATTGTAACCAATAAATTGCTTTTATTTTTAATCCTTTAAGTTTTGGTTTTGCAAGTTAAAACTACTAATTTCGGGGAGGTGGGGTAGTATAAGTGGTTCATTGTAGGGTGAACTATGGTGAGTGGGAAAGGAAAGTCAATAGCTATGTTCTCCCTCTTTGTGGCAATGTATACATTGGAAAACAAACAGACAAACAACCATATAGAGTCTCTTAAAATGTTCAAGAAATCAGTAAATGGTAAAACTAGACAGTGATAGGCAGCTGAAAAGTTACCTCTAAAAGTAGAAACAGGTAAGGATTTGGCATCTGGGACTTGTATGGAAAAGGAAGAAGGCTATTTGATGAAAGTGGGAAGGAAAATAAAGGAAAGCAAGAAGGAGAAGAAAGGAAAGAGTAGGAATAGGAGAGGAATGAGAAAGAATATTAGTGGTCAAGAATCAACTTCAATGTCTTATATTTAAAAGTAGAAGAATGCAAATGATTTCTGTCCATTGATTTTGTCCATTGATTACTCTCTTTGCTGTAAGTAATGAGAAAGAAGAAAGAGAAATTAAGGAATTGATCCCATTTACAGTTGTATAAAAAACAAAACAAAACATAAGTTAACTAGGAATAACCTTAAGCCAAGAAGTAAAAGATATATATTCTAAAAACTACAGAACACACATGAAAGAAACTGGGGAAGACAAAAAGAAAAGTGGAAGAATGGGGCACCTGGGTGACTCAGTCGTTAAGCATCTGCCTTCAGCTCAGGTCATGATCCTAGGGTCCTAAGATTAAGACCCTCAGCAGGGATGCTCAGCAGGAAGCCTGTTTCTCCCTCTCCCACTCCCCCTCCTTGTTTTTTCTCTCTCACTGTGCCTATCCCTGTCAAATAAATAAAACTATAAAAAAATGCAAAAACATTCCATACTCATGGGAAGAATAAATATTGTTAAAATGTCTATGCCACCTAGAACAATCTACACATTCAATGCAGGCCCTCTAAAAATAGTATTGACATTTTTCACAGAGCTGGACCAAATAATCCTAAAGTTTTTACGGCAGTAGAAAAGACCCCAAAGGATCAGATGAACGCTGAAAAGAAAACCAAAGTTCAAGTAATCACCATGACTGCCTTTAAGCTATATTACAAAGTGGTAATCATCAAAACAGTATGGAACAGCATAAAAACAGACACACAGGTCAATGGTAGAGAATAGAGACCCCAGAAATAGACCCTCAACTCTACAGTCAACTAATCTTCAACCAAAACAGGAAAGAATAATCGATGAAAAAGGACAGTATCTTTAACAAATAGTGTTGGGAAATTTGGACGTCCCATGTAGAAAAAATGAAGCTGGACCCTTTTACACCATACACAAAGATTAAACTCAAAATGGATGAATGACCTAAATGTGAGCAAGGAATCCATCAAAATACTAAAGAACACCTACAGCAGTTTATATGACATTGGCCATAAACCCTTCTTGGTAGGAATATTTCCAAAGGCAATGGAAGCAAAAGCAAAAATGAATTATTGGACTTCATCAAGATCAAAATCTTCTGCACAGTAAAGGGAACAGTTAACAAAACTAAAAGGCAACCTACAGAATGGGGGGGAGATATTTGCAATGACATATTAGATGAAGGGTTAGTATCCAAGTTCTATAAAAAACTTATCAAACTCAACACCCAAGAAAGAAATCATCCAGTCAAGAATTGGGCAAAAGACATGAACAGACACTTCTCCAAGATAACATACAAATGGCCATCATCTAGACACACGAAAAAATGTTCAGTATCACTAGCCAACAGGGAAATAGAGATCAAAACCACAATGAAATACTACTTCACACCAGCCACAATGGCTAATAAAACAAGTCAGCAACAATACACTTTGGCAAATATGTAGATAAAGGGCAGCCCTCTTACACTACTAGTGGGGATGCAATCTGGTATAGCTATTCTGGAAAACAGTATGGAGGTTCCTCAAGAAGTTAAAAAACAGAGCTACACTATGACCCAGCAATTGCACTACTAAGGATTTACCCCAAAGGTACAAACACAATGATTCAAAGGGGCACCTACATCACAATATTTATAGCAGCAATGTCTACAATAGCCAACCTGTGAAAAGAGTGAAGATATCCATTGATAGATGACTTGATAGAGAAGATGTGTTATATACATAATGTAATACCACCCAGCCATCAGAAAGAATGAATACATGAATGGAACTTTAGGGTATTATGGTGTGCAAAATAAGCCAATCAGAGAAAGACAATTATCATATGGTTTCTCTCATAGGTGGAATATAAGAAACAATGTAGAGGATCATAAGGAAATGAAGGAAAACTGAATGGAATGTAATCAGAGAAGAAGACAAACAATGAGAGACTCTTAAGTATAGGAAATAAACCTAGGGTTGCTGGAGGAGAGATGGGTGGGGAAATGGGGTACAAAGGGGATGGGTATTAAGGAGGGCATGTGATGTGATGAGCAATGGGGGCTATATGCAACTGATGAATTATTGAACTCTACCTCTGCAACTAAGGATATTCTATATGTTAGCTAATCGTGTTTAAGCTTAAAAAGAGAAAAGGAGAAGAATGAAAGCCTGTAGTACAATTTGTCCCAAGTTTAAAGGAGAAGTGAATTTCCCAGCAATTTCTCCAGAAATAAACAAAATTAAATTAGAAAAACAATGAGTGTCAATGACACTATTGAATCAACTCTTTTCCAGTCAAATAGAATTCTCCAAAGTAGAAGAAATAAAATCCAGCATTGAAATACCCCCAAAATAAATATTTTAATATATGTATTAAAGTAAATATTCAATATTATATAACATAACCACATTAATTCCATGAAAAAGATACCAATCATAAAACAATTACTTGTATCTACAGAAAAGCTTTGGATCTGTGTTATTGTCCTAAATATAACAATTGACTGATTTTTTTTTTTTTAAATAGGAAATAAAGAATTTTTTTTAAAAACTTTAACAAGTTGAAATGACATTTTAAAATTAAAGCTAATTGTTAGTTCTCTGTTGTAGTTCTGAATATGAAAGGAAACCTTGGGAGAAAGTCTTTCCCGAATGTCATTAATTCTTGCATCATTCTTTTCAAACAGACCTTATCAGAAGTAAAGTGTATTTATTGCCAAAAATACTGTGAAATGGCAGAATTCAATAGGTGTGAGACAGAATCAGGAATGACAAACACCTGACTTCTATGAGACTTTGAGTTATAGGATCAGAGTTTGCCTGACAATAATTATTCAAAAGGTAATTCCTAAAGCATCCCTCTATTGTGGATAGCTGCACCCAAATTATCTCAGAATAGTTAGGAAAATAAATTCAAAATAAATTCAAATACCAGTGTGATTTTTCCCCCAAATTAAAAGAATTGTGGAAAAGAAGAAATGAAATAAAATTGCTATATTTTGAATACCTGCAATATAATTGCAAGACACTAGTCTCAGAAATAAGGGAAGAGTTGCCGGAGTCCAGCTCTGGCTAAACCAGGAGTTCCTGAAGGATGGACAGTGTTGGCGAATGAGGTTCTTTCTGATCACTGCCAGGTGTCTCTGTCTTGGTGGTTTTCAGTGTCTTTATTTATAGGCAACAAGTTATAGATTATCAGAAGGCAGAATTTTTTTACAGCAGATGACTTTTAGTGATAAGGTACTCTGATCAACAAGATAATTAAAAAAGCTTAGGTTAGTAAGTTGCATATAGAGTTAAACTTTAAGATATAAGCTAGGTTATTAGTAAACCAGCTAGGAGTCATCCTGTCTAGCACATTAACCATAATAGGGGGAAGTGTTATTGCTTTTGTAGAGGTAGGATTTAAGTTGTTTGCATAGGCCTTTTCTTTATAACTGTGTGTGTAAGCTCCATGGGGGTCCTGCTCTAGCCAGGGCTTGTACAAATGGCAGTGTTTTTTTAACTACCTTATTATTATTTGACTATTGATTCTCCATTCTCATTGTAGACACTAGTACAAGGGAATGTGGGTGTTTGTGTAGCAAGAAGACTCATAGAATGTGGGCCTCAGAGAGGGATTCACCATTTGTCATTAGTGATATGTAGTAACTTATGTTCTGCCCTTGTTTGTGCCTCATCTTTAGATAAAGCTCTTTTCCTTGGGCTAAACTGATTCCTAGCTCAAGGGCCTTTAACCATCTTATAATCTCTCCTACAGATCTGCATATCTTCAAACGGAAGGTTCTGGGAGAAACTTCTTTGGTGATTTGATCTGAAGTCTTTATAGTAGGGTTAAGGGTATGGTCTTTATGTGGTGTCAGTAAAGAACTCTCGGTTTAGGGGCACCTGGGTGGCTCAGTTGGTTAAGAGACTACCTTCTGCTCAGGTCATGATCCTGGAGACCTGGGATTAAGCCCCACATTGGGCTCCCTGCTCAGCCGGAAGCCTGCTTCTCCCTCTCTCACTCTCCCTGCTTGTGTTTTCTCTCTAGCTGTATTTCTGACTGTCAAATAAATAAATAAAATCTTAAAAAAAAAAAAAAAAGAAAAAAGAAAAAGAACTCTCAGTTTGGTTTGGAGCACCCTGAGGCCCTGCCAAGAATGACGTGTTTAATTTAAAAATAAGAATTATCAGTAGAAAGAGGAGATGCTGGTTTCGCTCCAAGTTGCAGGAACTGTGCTCAGACTACCTTTCTCTTGCTGTGACTTTGTCAGCCAGCAGGGCCCCGGTAGCTCCCAGCAAAGAGTAAAATTATTAAGATGATGGTCAGATAATAAAGTCCATCTATTCATGATTATAAAATGGGTAGAATTATTATGAACAAGAAAATACCAATAACTTGAAAACAAATCGACATTGTCATGTTTGAAAGTGGAGGAAGAAATTCTTTGACATGGGTCTTAATTTGAGGAGTAATAAGAGTTCTTCTAGGACCATATAGTTTGAATAATGGAATCACAATACTCACACTTGTGTTTAAATGTTCAGTATCTTTTAGATGAAAGCCAAACAACATAATTCAGTTAACAAAAACTACTAGTATTGAGACCTCTTCAACTGAAGGGCTCTCTCAGTAAAAAATAGTTATTTTTTCTTTTGTGTGTGTGTGTGTTTTTTAATTCAGAGGGACAAACAAAGGAGAATGAATGTATAAAAGCAGGGAGTATTCTTGAGACTAAACCTGAATTATTATTTGATTTTTACCATTATTATTATTATTTTCTGTCATATAAGATAATGCACACTTGTAATGACTATTCTATAAGACATAATACACAGATCTGAGAAAATACAGCCCTGAAGTTTTCCAAAAGCTCAGAGCCAGGCAAAATGTTGCTCTAAAGGGACACTTAAGAGCATAGGATATAGTAGAAGCTATTTGTGCTACATGTGACAGATCTGGAGGGATGTGGCCTCAAACACACAAAATTCCTACTGATGGATTTAGACATGTGCAATACCATCCTAGCCTACAGCTAAAGGAATCATTTACATTTGTGGCTCAGTTTGAGGAGCTTCTTGTATGTTAAATCAAAACTGTTGTACATATTCCATTCCATACCTACATTCTGGTGACCTCACTAGCACCCTTGAAGTCCCAACACTGAAGACGCATCTGATACTGTCCTTTTCCTAAATCCATTTAAAGTATTTCCAGTGATGACCTCTTTGAAATATCTAATGCTTTCCGACTGGCAGACTAATATAAACTAGCATGAAACTTGAAAATCAAAAGGACACATGAAGGAATTAGTGAGATTAAGGGCAGAGTCCTTCCTTCCCCCTCCTCTTTGACTTCTTAATTTTTTAGTTAACAGACATGTGTAAAAGTAATTCCTGGGGAATCTTCAAACACTAATTCTGAAGATGAGAAATTACCTGAGATTTCACTTCCCCTCCTTTCAAGTCCAATAGGTCTTGATGTGTCTCAAAGAAGTTCCTTTCATTGCTTTATCTTCTTTCATCTCTGCCTCTTCAACAGGGTTTCATGGCTATTCCAAGAAGACAACCTGGATTTAATTTCATAGAAGAAATAACTGCTCATATAATAATGGTAATGAAACTGAAACTTTCTCACATCACAAATGGGAAAATAGAATACCCATTACGCTAAACAATTTATCTAGAATTACAGCACCATTATCTCAGAACAAGACATGTATAATTGTTGTCCTCTTTCTAACTATACCTACCACCTTTTGACTAAAAGAGTTTTATATTAAATAGGGGTCCATAAATTCATGTACTCAAAGATCAGAGTATTCTAAGAAGAACATGCAGAGGTCACCCACACTCAACTACTTGGACACTTATGGCAGTATTCAGAAGGAAAAATGTAGGGATATGCTTTAACTTCTGTGACAAAGATAAGATGATATATGAACATTACCAGACACATGAACATTACCATATCCCCTAACATGGAATTTTATCAAAATTAGTTGACTGTATTATACAGAACTAGAACTGCTAAATTTCTAGAAAAAAAAAGTTTTAAAAAGATGAGTTTCTTGATTACATTGTGTGACTTAGAGAATTTGCTTTATCTCTCTGGACTTTATTTCCTTATCTAATGTGAATGGACTAAAAAATGTAGGTAAGATGATCAATATGTACACCTCAATTTCACTCATTATGTATGTCAAGGAGGAATAAGTACCCATTTACCATTTCCAACTACTAGGATCCTTCATTTATTTCCAGTCATAAATAAATGTTGCTCCTTATTATGTTTTCTCTTTCAGAGAATTTCATTGTCTCTTAGGAAACTGGTTGTGCCAGACTAATTCTATAGAAAAATGAATAGTGTAACTGAATTCATTTTCTGGGGTCTTTCTCAGAACTTAGAGGTTGAAGAAGTTTCCTGGTAGTTTCTTTCTTTTACATGATCATTATACTGGGAAAACTTATCATCATCCTGACTGTTTACATGGGTAAACTTTCCAAATTAGCCATATGTATTGTTTCCTCACCTACTTGTCTATTTCTCCCTTTCTCTGCCCCGCTCTTGCTCTCTCTTGCTGTCTCTATCTCTCTCTCTCTCAAATAAATAAGTAAAATCTTAATAAAACAAAACAAAACAAACAAGCAAAAACCCTTAAAATCAGTATCTTACAGGAGCCTGGCTCTGTATCTACACAAGATATCCAGTATCTACAGGAGTCAGTAGAGTATCTCAAGGCTGTGGTTGTAGCACCACATTGGATTTGGAGCCTACATTAAAATTAAATAAATAAATCAGTATCTTGAAGAGCTATCTGTACACCCATGTTTATTCAAGCATTATTTACAATAGCCAAGATATCGGGAACAAATAAATGTCCTTTCATAGATGAATGCATAGAAAAGATAAATATTATCTGGCCCTTAAAAAGAAGGAAATCTTGGGATGCCTGGGTGGCTCAGTTGGTTAAGCAACTGCCTTCGGCTCAGGTCATGATCCCAGAGACCCAGGATCGAGTCCCACATCGGGCTCCCTGCTTGGCAGAAGCCTGCTTCTCCCTCTCTCACTCCCCCTGCTTGTGTTCCCTCTCTGGCTGTGTTTCTCCTGTCAAATAAATAAAATCTTAAAAAAAAAAAAGAAGGAAATCCTGTCATTTGCAATGACATGGTAAGCCTGGAAAACATTATGCTAAAAAAAAAAAAAAAGAAAAAAAAAAACCAGAGTACAAAGATAAATACTGCATGATATCACTTATATGTAAAATATAGGGGGCAGGAATAGAACAGTTAGATAACTTATTCTAGCTAAAATAAAATTTTATATTAATTTCCAATAAACAACTCTGTGTGGTATTGTCATAGGACAAACATATAAATCATTGAAAAAATAGAATGTCTGTAAATAGAATTAAATGTGTGATTTTTCAAGGATATCAAGGTAACTCAATGGGAGAAAAAATAGATTTTTTTTCAATTAATTATGTTAGGATAGCCATAGGAGAAAAGAAATGAATCTCAACTATTACCTCAGACTATACACAAAAATCAACTCAAAATGAGTCAGAGACTTAGATGTTAAAACCTAATCCTACAAAAATATTAGAAATAGTATCTTTAACCTCAGGATAGATCAATACTTATCAAATATGACACAATAAGCATGAACTAGAAGAAAAACTAAAAATTGAAATTTCTTAATATTCTAAGTCATTCCTCATTAAATATCATCTTTTGAAAAATAAAAAGGCAATCAATGGACTAGGAAAAATATATATAAACACATACACTATATATAAACATTTTACATTTTATACAATTTATATATACAATTTTATTTTTTTATTTTTTAAGATATTATTTATTTATTTGACAGAGAAAAACACAGCAAAAGAATGAACACAAGCAGTGAGAGAAGGAGAAGCAGGCTTCCCACTGAACAGGGAGCTCAATGGGGGGCTAGATCCTGGCCCTCCGAGATCATGACCTCAGCCCAAGGCAGATGCTTAATGACTAAGCCACCCAGGTGCCCCTATATATACAATTTTATATATAATTTATATATAAAATGCATTTTTATATTTATTTTTATATATAAGACATATATATGAGAAAAAATATCTATATCTAGAATATATAAAGCACAGTTATAGTTTAGTATTAAGAAATCCAGAGGGGTGCCTGGGTGGCTCAGTTGGTTGATCATAATCCCCCTGTCCAAGGATAGAACCATACATTGGGCTCCTCACTCAGTGGGGAGTCTGCTTCTCCCTCTGACCATACTGCAGTCATTTTCTCTCACTTCTCACTCTCTCTCAAATAAATAACTAAATAAAATATTTTTAAAAAGAAACCCAGAGCTACTATTTTTATATATAACAAAGGATTGAAAAGAAATTTCAGAAAAAAAAAAAAAAAAAGACATACAGATGCTGAAGTATAGGGTGGTTGTATTTGTATCTTTTTGAAGAACCTCTTTACGTTTTCTAGAGTGGCTGCACCACTTTGCATAACCACTGACAGTGCAAGACCATTGCCCTTTCTCCACATCCTCACCAATGTCTCTTGTTTCTTATATTGTTCATTTTAGCCATTTTTGGCAAGTGTGAGGTGATATCTCATTGTAATTTTGATTTGTATTTCCCTGCTGATCAGTGATGCTGAGCATCTTTTCATGTGTGTTAACCAACTGTATATCCTCTTTGGAAAAACTGCCTATTCAAGTCTTGTGCCCCTTTTTAATTGGATTATTTTTTTTCCAGTGTTGAGTTCTATAAGTTCTATATATTTTGGGGGTACTACCCAACAACCCAGAAATCGCACTATTAGGTATCTGCTCAAAAAATATAAGAATTCTAATTCAAAGTGATACATACACCTTGATGTTTATGTCAGCATCACCTACAATACCAAAATTATTGAAAGAGACCAAGTATCCATGGACTGATGAATGGACAAAGAAGTAGTATATAATAGATGGATAGATATATAATAGAATGTTACTCAGCCATCCAATAGAAGGAAATCTTGCCATATGCAATGACAAGGATTCACCTAGAGAGTGGTATGCTAAGAGAAATGTCAGATAGAGAAAAGTCACATATGATTTCACTCATATGTGGATTTAAGAAATAAAGCAAACCAGTACATGGGGGAAAAGAGAGAGAGAAAAGCAAATCAAGAAACAGACTCTTAACTCTAGAGAACAAATTGATGGTTACCAGAAGAGAGGTAGATGGGGAATGGGTTTTACAAGTAATGGGGATTAGAGAGCACTTGTGATGAGCAACAGAAATGGCATAAAACTGTTAAATCACTACATTGTGCACTTGAAACTAATATTACACTGTATGTTCACTGATTGAATTTAAAAGAAAAAAATATATATACAGCCAACAATACATGAAAAAAATGCTCTACATCATTAGTCATCAGGGAGAGCAAATTAAAACCACAATAATATATCACCATATAACTGCTTGAGTGACTAAAAGGAAAATAACAAAAACAAGTGACAAAAATATACAACAATTCCTGTGGTTAAAATGATAACTTTTTGCTTCTGTTTTGATATTTCTACAGTCTCAATGTTGCTTAATATTTCTTACTGACCAGACCATGAGTCCCAGAGCATAATAATTGGGAGCCTATTAGAATTTCTATTTACTTCCATAGCCCTCTGATGAACATTAAAAACAGCTTTTGGAATCAAGGATTTTAAAGGCTGCCATTCCACTGATTTTATGCCCTCACTGCTCTAGCTCTGTTGCAATCAGTAACAAGTTTCCAGACAGTTTTAATATTGTTAAGGGGGCAAAAGTTCTCTTTGGGACCTGAGTCAACAGGTTAAGTACATCATAGATCCCACACTGAAATTATGCCGTTTTCTTATTCAAATGACATTTAGCTTCCTTAGAAACCAGCATTAACAAAGAGAAAGGGGATTCTTGAATGTTTGGTTTCCAAGTACATGGAATGTAATTCTCTCTTCAAAGTTGGATGTTTCTCAAACATGTCTCTTCAGCACACCTCCTTCTAAGAAAAAAACCTTTCAATCAAAGGAGATAATTAATTCCAGAGAGACAAAGCAGCAGCTATAAGCCAATGTCCTTGAACCTTTTTAGAAACCTCTTTAAATATCCATGCAGTGCCAGATGAAATTTTGGAGCAGGGTTTACATTTCCAAAGCAAGATTGATTATGCTAGGAATGACCCATTTGCAATTGTTTCCTCCACATTTCTTACCTCTTGCCTATGGGACCAAAGTCATCCGGATATCATTTCTCCATATTGAATCAAGAGAATCCATTTTAAATTCAAATCTCAGATTTTCTATGAAGAATTTTGAGGCTTTAGGCTAGAAGGAAAGTTTTAGACTAGTAGGAACAGTTTCTCAAGAACTGTTGATCGGTTATTGAATTACCTAAATAGTCTGTGTCATATCTTTCATACTGACAGTTTCCTACCCAAGAAGAGGTCAGTTTGAAGATGGAATTATTTCTGAAAGTTTTTAATCATTAAGATCATCTAAGTTTGTAAGGTAAGTTTTTCATTAATGTTGAAACATCTTAAAGATTGCTCCAGAGAGGGAGACAAACCATAAAAGACTCTTAATCTCAGTTAACAAACTGAGAGTTGCTGAAGGGGAGGGGAGTGGGAGGGATGGAGAGGCTGGGTAATGGACATTGGAAAGGGTATGCGCTATGGTGAGTGCTGTGAAGTGTGTAAGACTGATGAATCATAGATCCACACCCCTAAAACAAATAATAAATAATATATTGTACATTAATAAAAATTTAAAATGAAAGATTGGTCCTTTCTATAAGAAGTAATCATTGTTTCACAACTTTTCAAATATAATATTTTATCCTCACACCAATTCTCCAATAATACTTGGTAAAAGCTGTTAATCTATGTGGTAAATTAAAGCTTTGAGGCTCATGGAGATTACACAATTTATAGGACCCAACTCTCTAACACATGTACTCTTTGTTCTTTTTGCCATGAGACATGTCCTTTAGCATTCAAGACTAATAACAAGCATGAAAATCAAATGTAAATACATTCCACACAGAAAAGAAATAAATATGAGTAATAAATTACATAAACCATTAGTCATTTGATCCAAGAATGATCAGGGAGAGACTTTCTGGAGGTTAACTGCTGTGGATATGTGAGTCTCTGTGGCTTCGTGAGAAGTAAAATTGGAGATGAACTTTCCTGAGCTTATTGCATGGTTAAATGTTTATCTGTAATTCACTTAAAATACCAGTTCTTTCTATTTTCCTAGTTGCATACACAGTCACAAAAATAAACAAAAACTCTTTGTGTATCCATGATAATGTGGTAGAGATGTTCAATAAGTCTCCTCAGTCAATTCTCATAACACCTGGGATATAGTTATCACCATTTTTATTTTATAGATAAGGAAACAAGGGTGTGAGTTGACCAGAAATATACCCTGAATAAAGGAAGTTGCAAGTATAAAAGGCAACATTCCAATCTAGTCTTTATAAAGTTCAAACCTATACAGTACACTTAACCACTCTGGTAGTCATTTTGAGTGTTGTGCAGAAAAATCTGGGGATTGATAAGGGAGACAATGGGGCTGCATGAGAAGCCAAAGTAAGAGTGCTTCTCCATGAAAGCAGCACCACATTTTTTATTAATATTTAGGGATTCCTGTGTATGTGTTTGTGTGTGTGTTTTGATGAAACTGCTTCATATATACTTGACTCTGAAATAACATGAAAGTCTTTATAATTATTATGGTTTTGTCAAAAGGAGATTTTTACTTCAAGATTTTTTATTATAACATGACAAGGTAGGTCAAGGATTACATATTTGGAGGAAAAAAGGTATCAAGTATACTTTGATTTAGTCATGGCTCTACTCTTTATTATCTGCTGAATCTCAGCCAGGATTCTTAATTCTTCCTATGTTTGTATCTTCCATTGTGTAAAAGAAGTATAAAATAATATTGGTAATTATCTCACAGGTTCATAGTGAGGATTAGAGAACTACATTTCTGCAAAAACAGCACAGCAAATGCCTAGTTTTAGTTGATATTATATTTATTATTATTTTTATCAGTTCTGCAATTATTTCTTCATTTGAAAAATTGATGAAATAATACTAAACATTCAGGTTACTACCATGCCATCCATGCACATAGAAATCAATCATTAAAAATATGTATTTATCAGCCATTATAATATTCCTGTATTTTTATTTAAACTCTTTATCTAACATATAGTACATCATAAGTTTCAGATACAGCATTCAATAATTCAACAGTTGCATGTAGCACACAATGCTCATCATATCCCTTGCCCTCCCAAATGCCCATCATCCAGTTACCCCATTTCCCTATCACCTCCCCTTCAGAAACCCTCAGCTTGTTTCTCAGACTTAAGAGTTTCTCATTGTTTTTTTTCCTCTGTGATTTCTTCCCATTTAGTTTTCCTGGCCTTCACTTATGATTCAATGTGCTATATCTTATATTCCACATATGAGTAAAACTCTTTGATAATTGCCTTCCTCTGATTGACTCATTTCACTAAACCTCTTACCCTCCAATTCCTGGATTTTTTTTTTTTTTTTAAGATTTTTATTTATTTGACAGAGAGAAACACAGCGAGAGAGGGAACACAAGCAGGGGGAGTGAGAGAGGGAGAAGCAGGCTTCCCGCCTAGCAGGGAGCCCGATGTGGGACTCGATCCCGGGTCTCCGGGATCATGACCTGAGCCGAAGGCAGTCGCTCAACCAACCGAGCCACCCAGGTGTCCCGAATTCCTGGATTTTAACAAGATATACAACCAATTTTTTATAGTAGATCCTGTAGCCTTTTATTACATTCCCATAAGAAATATCCTGTTACATTTTTTGCCAACTCTTCAAATAGTGTGATGCTGGGCTTTCTGTCTCTGACTTGTACCCCTTTACTGGAGCTCAGCTGACTTCATTCAAGACATACAAAGATCATTACCAGAGTTATACCCAGGTGACACCCTTCTTCCAACTCCTGTTCATCCTTCCACTCGTATTCTCAATTCTAAGGATAAAGGAAAATTCCTAGCTTTATATTCATAGTCTTGACTACTTCAACATAGCCTCTTAGTCATCGCAGATGATGAAGTGTGCATAGACAATCTTGAGGAACTTGAACTTACTTTATATGTCAAAAAAGAGCATAAGAATTCACATGGAATGAAATCTACACATTTATTATTTACTAGATAATAAGCTTAATAAATTTAAGGTTACATTAATCAAAAGGGATTTCTTTTTCAGGTAATGTGATTAATCATAATATGAACTAATGGAGAATAGGAACAATGTGACAGAGTTTGTTCTATTGGGGCTCACAGAGAATCCAAAGATGCAGAAAATCATATTTGCTGTGTTTTTGGTCATCTACATCATCTCTGTGACAGGTAATGCGCTCACTGTGGTCACTATCACTGCCAGCCCATTATCAGGGTCCCCCATGTACTTTTTCTTGGCCTATCTCTCCTTCATTGATGCCTGCTATTCCTCTGTCAATACCCCTACACTGATCATAAAATCACTCAGTGAAAAGAAGACCATCCCATTCAATGCATGCATTATCCAAATATTTGGGGAACATTTCTTTGGAGGTGCTGATGTCATCCTGCTTACTGTGATGGCCTATGACCGCTATGTGGCCATCTGCAAGCCATTACACTACATGACCATCATGAATCGTCGGGTGTGTGGTCTGCTAATGGGAGTGGTGTGGGTGGGAGGTTTCCTACATGCAACCATACAAATCCTCTTTATCATCCCTTTACCCTTCTGTGGCCCTAACATCATAGATCACTTTATGTGTGATCTGAACCCTTTGCTCAATCTTGCCTGCACTGATACCCACACTCTAGGGCTCTTTGTTGCTGCCAACAGTGGTTTCATCTGTGTCTTAAATTTCCTCCTCTTGATGGTCTCCTATGTGGTCATTCTGCGGTCCCTAAAGAACCACAGCTTAGAGGCGAGGCGAAAAGCCCTCTCCACCTGTATCTCCCACATCACAGTGGTCGTCCTATTCTTTGTGCCCTGCATATTTGTGTACATGAGACCCGCAGCTACATTACCTATTGATAAAGCAGTTGCTGTGTTCTACACTACAATAACGCCCATGTTAAATCCTTTAATCTATACCTTGAGAAATGACCAGATGAAAAATGCCATTAGGAAACTGTGTAGTAAGAAAACTATTTTAGGTGACAAATAATGGGCCTGGAGATCCACATTTAAAAAACATTTAGTTTGAAAAAAAATCTATTCTTTACCCCAATGAATTATCTTGACATTTTTGTTAAACAATCACACATTTAGGTCTATTTATGGACATTCTATTGTTTCAATGATCCATATGTTTTTTTTTTTCTCTTTTTTTTTTTTTATTGTTACTAAAATTTTTTTTTCCAGTGTTCCAAGATCCATTCCCCATTCCCCACACCCAGTGCTCCACGCTTTAGGTGTCCCCAGTACCCACCACCAGGCTCTCCCATCCCTCCCCCCCTCCCTCCAAGTCGCTCAGTGTGTTTCTGTGTCCAAAGTCTCTGTTGTTTCGTTTCCCTCCCTAGATTACCCTAATGATCCATATGTTTAACCTTACAGCTATACCACACAGTGTTGTTTATGGGAGCTTAATATAAATATTTCATTTAGCTAGAATAAGTTCTCTAACTGTTCTCTGCCACCACTCCCCATAGGTTTTGTCTATAAGTAATAGCATACAGTATTTCTCTTTCTCTTTCTGGCGTATTTTCTGTAAGATAATTTTTCTCAGATTTACATGTCATTGCAAATGGCAGGATTTCCTTGTCTTTAATGGTCATATAACATTTATTTTCTTTATTCACTCATCTATTGAAGGTCATTTATTGTTCATCATATCTTGACTGCATGTTCTACTGACTAAGCCAGGCAGAGGGCCCCAAGATATTCATTTTAGTCTTTCAAATATACTCAGAGGTAGATTTGTTAGTATCTATATATACATATATACTCTGTCTCTCTGTCTCTCTATATATATTTTTAAAATTTTTTTTTTAATTTTTGAAATCTCATTATATTGTTTTCCATAATGGCCATGACATTTCACATACCCACCAACATTGTATAAGGGCTTCCTATTGCCCACATTCTTTTTTTTTTTTTTTTAAGATTTTATTTATTTATTCGACAGAAAGAAACACAGCCAGTGAGGGAACTCAGGCAGTGAGAGTGAGAGAGGGAAAAACAGGCTTCCCACCGAGCAGGGAGCCCAATGCAGGGCTCGATCCTGGGTCTCTAGGATCATGACCTGAGCCAAAGGCAGTTGCTTAACCAACTGAGCCACCCAGGCGCCCCTGTTGCCCACATTCTTGCTAACATTTGTTATCTTTTGTGTTTGTTTTATAATAACAATCTGAACAGGTGTGAGGTGATATTCAATTTTGATTTTGATTTACATTTCCCTGAGAGTTAGTGATGCTGTGCACCTTCTCAGATATGCTTTGGTAGTTCGTATGTCTTCGTTGATTAAAATAAAGGCTATTTAGTTTTTCACCCAATTTTAATTGTATCATTCATTTATTAATGTACTTGATATTGAGCCATATGAATTCATTATGTATGTTGCTTTATTTTATTACTTTGTAATCCTTCATCAAATCTATGTTTATGAATATTTTCCCATCTGTACACTACCTTCAACGTACTATTGCCCTTTCTGTGCAGAATTGTTTGGTTTAATAAATTCCCACTTGTTCATTATAGATCTTGTTACCTGCAATTTTTTTTTCTGTCCAATGTGAGAAATACTTCAGAAGGCTAATGTCAAAAATCTTTTCCTC
The DNA here is from genome assembly GCA_004023965.1 of Spilogale gracilis. Classification (NCBI taxonomy): domain Eukaryota; kingdom Metazoa; phylum Chordata; class Mammalia; order Carnivora; family Mephitidae; genus Spilogale; species Spilogale gracilis. The sequence continues at coordinate 11,249 of PITA01017652.1, read as the reverse complement.
TCTGTTTTCATCTGAGACGTTTACTTTAATTAGGTCTTATATTTAAGTCTTTCATTCACTCCAAGTTCATTTTGTGATTTGTGTGAGATAGACAGGATAGATTTGTCTTATCCTGTGAAAAAAAGCCATTGGAATTTTTATCAGGATCGTCTTGAATATATAAATTGCTTTGGGTTATATGGATATTTTCACACTATTAATATTTCTAATCCATGAGCATGGAATGAATATGTTTCCATTTATTTGTGTATTCTTCAATCTGTTTCTTCAATGTCTTATGGTTTTTAGTCTACAAGATTTTCACCTCCTCAGTTAAATTTATTCCTAAGAATTTATTGATTTGGAAGCTATTGCAAATATAATCCCATCCTTAATTTCTCTTTCAGGAAGTTTGTTGTTAGTGTATACAAATGCAACTGATTTCTGTATGTTGATTTTTTATCCTTCAACTTGATTGAATTCATTTATTAGCTCTAATATTTTTGATGGATTCCTTAGAATTTTCTGTACATGAGATGATGTTATTTGTGAGTAGAGATAGTTTTACTTCTTCCTTTCTGAATTGTATGCTTTTCTTTATTTTATCACCTAATTTCTCTGATAAAAACCTGTAGAAAATTGTTGAATATATGTGGTGAGTGTGAACATCCTGGTGTTGTTCTGACTTTATGAGGGAAATATTTTGTGCATTGTGGTTCTTTGCTTGTTTAGTGATTTTTATGAATTATTTTTCTAAAATCTGTATTTTTTGCTACATGTGGTTATCAAACTGTCTCTTCTATTAGTGATGACATATGGAGGAACATGAATGAAAAAAATACTTTTTTACATTTTAAACTGAGCAGTATAAACAAGTATGTTTAAAAAGATTTTTCTACTCCCTGGGACAGAAGTATAACCAGGGGTAGGAAGACATAGGGAGACATATTTTTATTGTTTTCTGTTATGAAATAAACTATTTTTTTCATCTGGAAAATGAAAACATTGCCATTTTTTTTCATCAATGAAGATTCTCATCAAAGTCGTATCTGTTATACAATAACTATAAAACTCAAGTGGTAACAGCTAATGCTCTGGTCATAGGTTTATGAAATAGAATGGAATAAATAAGACTCACCCCAACTAAAACTGGGGAGAGTCTAGGTTCTAATGATTTTTGGTCATGTCTTTCCAAGTATCCGAGAGTAGGCTCTCTGAGCTCCTCTGATTAGGATTAACCCTGAGGAACTATTATGAACAGAAACAAATATACAAAGCATTTGGTAGAATTTTCAATACTATGTCATATGCCCTGCTTTTACATCTTTGAGTGTAATAAATCCATCAGCTTTTACCTTCTGAAGGATGTCAGACCTCAATAGAATTAATGTCCCTTGGTAGTCAAGACATTAGTGCAAAGACATGAAGGGAAGAGTGTTGTAGAGGAAAGTTACAAATGGATAATGTCATTTTATTGCACTATTTTCTAAATTTAGTTCAAATTTAGCTTCCTTTGCATCAGTTAGTAGAAAAGACAGGGCATATGTTCAAATGTAGGACTCCTGGTATTTCATTGACTCATAGGCCTTTTTTGCTCTAAGAACACCAAATTATCATCCAGTTTTTCTGTTTCCAAATCAAAGTGCTCGGATGTGCCAGTAACTATATAACAATTATGAGATAAGCTTGTTAAAAATATAGATTTTTTAATACCTCTTAACCATGGCCAAAGAGATTAGAAACTCTCAACACAGATATTGTTATCTGTTCAAAAGTCTCCCCCAATGACTCCCATGATCAAATTAGTTGGAGAAGCACTAATCTAGTCATCATTAAAAACTGAACAAATGGAAGTCCATTGAGATTCCAAGCTGGGACAATAAACATGCTCCATGGTATGGTTCCAGAGCCAGGGTTTCTTAATTATAATTTCTAATTCATATATGGTGTTGCCTTGGTCTTTAGTATTTTTACCTCTGTGAATGCATCAATATCAGAGATTTTTTTTAAAAGTGCTATGTACAGTTCTTAATGTAATCTACACACACACACACACACACACACACACACACACACACACATACACACACACAACACACCATCATAAACATTTACCCAGGTACAGGCAGTCACTTAATAATCATATTTGTGCAAAAGGAAATGAAACAATGATAATGATAATTAGTGAGGTGTTTGTTTGTTACATAGAAAAATAAAGCTCAGACTGCATGAAGTGAAAGAGAGATGTGTGATGAATGGCTCACTGTATTCCCTTAAGCTGCTTGGTTCAAACATTGGAGGAAATACAGTTTCCCCTATATGCATTTCTATTTGTCCTGTTGATTGAATCAAGGGACCTACTCATCACAGTTTTTGTTTTCATTCAACTTTAGTTTTTTCTTTTAGTCACTTTATTTTAATTGGGGACCACTAGCTATAGAGAAGACAAGATTAGTCAGTTAACAGAAGCGTATGAATGAGATGTTAGCATCACAATGAGGATTTTAGGAGTAACTTATTTCCCCAATTTCCTTACTGTTTGGGTAAAGAAAATGAGTCATACAGAATGGAAAGCTTTCTCCAAAGAGTAAAGAAAGAGGACAGATCTTTTGTTTCTTAAACCTATTTTATCTTTGTACATACTGCACATACCTCCCCTCCCTTTGCATCCTTGTTAGATTTAGTTTCCACTATGTTTTGGAGAACTCAGATTACAGCACTGTATTTCATATCTCCTTTATTTTTCCTGTATCCTTTTATGCATGTAACATATACATCTTGAGTGCTCAGTATGTTTCTATCAGAGTTCTAAATCTAGAAAATCTAGAAAATGGCCTTAAATACTTCATAGTAGACTCTCAATTTAAGGAAAATGACAGAAAGTGCAAAATAGGGAGGAGAAAACAAGGAGTACTCAGTATCATTGTCCTGAGCTTCTGTGTTTAATAAAATTCCTTTGGCCTAGATTATTCAGAAAATGTATCTACATATGAAATATTAGAACAAATATAATAATAATGATTACAAATAATACCTCACGTGTGTAGAAAGTGTTATTCTCTCTTTTTTTCCTTTAAAAACCCTATGAGGTTGTCACACTCTCTTTGTTAAACAGAGGAGAAAAGTTAAGATCATCCAGGTTAAATCCTCAGTTTCAACTTATTTACCATTAGCGTCTGAGAAAACCCTCTTGCCCCAGAGTCTTTTCATTGCATTCTTTACTTCTGCATTTCTCAATGTATAGATCAGAGGATTTAACATGGGAGTGATAATGGTGTAAAATACAGCCACCATCTTATCCTCTGAAAAGGTAGTATCAGGACGCATATACATGAATGTACAGGGGCCAAAAAAGATGATGACCACAGCAATGTGGGAGCCACAAGTGGAGAGTGCTTTGCGCCTGCCTTCTGCTGAATGCTTTCTTAGGGATATCAGGATAATGGTATAGGAAATTATCAAGATTACAAAACTCCCCAGAGCAATGGTACCACTGTTGGCTGTCACTACAACACCAACAACATACGTGTCTGTGCAGGCAAGTTGCAACACAGGGTGGACATCACAAAAATAGTGATCAATCTCATTGGGTCCACAAAAGGGTAACTGGACTACCAGAGCCACTTGAATAATGGAGTGTAAGAACCCACCTATCCAGGTCCCCAGTAACATTTTGTTACATCTGCCCCTATCCATGATGGTCGTATAATGTAGAGGTTTACAGATAGCCACATAACGATCATAGGCCATGACAGTAAGGATGAAGATCTCCGTGCAACCAAAGAAATGTACCCCAAAGAGTTGCAGCATGCACCCCACATAGGAGATAGTTTTGGTTTTGGCTAATAGGTCGACAATCATCTTGGGAGCTGTGACTGAAGAGTAACAAATATCCACAAAAGACAAGTAGTTGAGGAAGAAATACATGGGAACCTTGAAAAGGTTTCCCATGCAAACAGTCAGCATGATGAGGGCATTTCCCAGAAGAATAACTGTGTAGAAGAAAGAAAACACCACAAAACAAACTTCTTCAATCTCTAGGTTCTGAGAAAGACCCCAGAAAATGAATTCAGTTACATTGTTTATTCTTTCCATGGAATTAGTCTAGCACCGCTAGCTCCCAGGAGACAATGAAATTATCTGAAAGAAAAACATAACAGGGGACATGTATTTATGATTCAAAATAAGTGGAGAATCATATGAGTTCTAAATGTAAAAATGGATATTTACTGCTTCTTGGCATGCATACTTGGAGAAATTAGGGGTATATATTTTGATCATCTTACCTCCATGTTTAGTCCATTCATTCATATCAGATGAGGAAGCAAATTAAAATTAGAGCAAATTCTCAAAGTCATATCTAATGAAGAATTTCACTTTTTAAAAATTTTCATTGTTTCTTAAAATTTAGTAGTTCTTTTTTAATTAATTGATTAATCTATTCTTTTGCTATGTTTGACCAGTCAATATATATTACATCATTAGTTTTAGATGTATTGTTCAAGGATTCATTATTTGCATATAACACCCATGGTCATCACAACACATGCCCTCCTTAATACCCATCATATGGTTACCCCATCCCCCCCTCCCCTTCTGTAATCCTCAGTTACTTTCCTGGAGTCCAGATCACTCATAGTTTGTCTCCTTCTCTGATTTCTTCCATTCAGTTTTCCCTCCCTCCCCCTATGATTCTCTGTGCTAGTCCTTATATTACACATGTGTGTGATACCATATGATAATTTTATTTCTCTACTTAAATTATTTCACTTAAAATTATACTCTTCAGTCCCATCAACACTGATGCAAATTTAGTGTTTCTAATTCTGTATAAGGCAGTCAACTTAATTTTGAAACAATTCAGTATTGGAGGATGCAGTTATTTTTTATATATCTGGAAAAGTTCATCTTATTTTTGTCACAAAAGTGAAAACATGTCCCCATATTTTCCCTTCTGAATGATGCCATGAGTGTTCAAGTAGTTGAGTATGGGTGATCTCTGCAGGTTCTCTTAGAATACTCTGATCTTTGAGTACATGAATTTGTGTTTTCCTATTCAATATCAAGCTTTTATACTCAAGAGGTGGTGGGTATAGTTAGAAAGAGGATAACATTTATACATGTCTTCTTCTGAGATAATGATGCAGAAATTTTAGATAAATCATTTTAGCTTCATGAGATTTCTCTTATCCCTGTGAAATGAGAAAGTTTCAGTGTCATTACCATCTATCATATGAGCAGCTGTTTCTGCTATGAAATTAAATCCATCCTGTCAACCTGAAATAGCCATGAAACCCTTATGAAGAGGCAGAAACAAAGTAAGATAAAGTAATGAAAGGAACTGCTGAAGACACAGAAAGACTTGTTGGGTTTGAAAGAAGGGGAAGTGAAATCTTGCATTATTTCTCATCTTCAGACTCAGTTTTTGAGAATTCCTCAGGAATTACTTTTAAACATAATTAGGGTTTTATCTGTCTGAGGACACATCACCTCTGGTTCTGTCATGTGTAGCACATATAGCTTCTACTGTATTCTGTGTTCTCAGCTGTCCCTTTGCAGCAACATTGTGCCTGGCTCTTCCAGCTTTTGGGAAACTGCAGAGCTTTGTTTTCTCAGATCTGTGTATTTTAGCTGATAGAGTAGTCATTACAAGTGTGCCTTCTCTTATATGGCATGAAATAATGATAATATCAATGGTAAAAATCATAATAGTAGGGGCGCTTGGGTGGCTCAGTGGTTAAGCCTCTGCCTTCGGTTCAGATCATGATCCGGAGACCCGGAATCAAGCCCCACATCAGGCTCCCTGCTCAGCGGGAAGCCTGCTTCTCCCTCTCTCACTCCCCCTGCTTGTGTTCCCTCTCTGGCTGTGTTTCTCTCTGTCAAATGAATAAAATCTTTTAAAAAACATCATAATAGTAATAATTCAGGTTTAGACTGAAGAATACCTCCTTGATTTTCTATGTTTGTTCTCCTTTTTTTATTCCTTTGAATTCAAAAAAGAGCAATAAATAATGAAAGAAAGAAAGAAAGAAAGAAAGAGAGAGAGAGAGAGAGAGGGAGGGAGGGAGGGAGGGAGGGAGGAAGGAAGGAAGGAAGGAAGGAAGGAAGGAAGGAAAGAAGGAAGGAAGGAAGAAAGAAAGAGAAAGACACAACTGTATTCACTGAGAGGGCCTTTCAGTTTTAAAGTTCTGAAGACTGATAGTTTTTGGTAACTGTTATTAATTATGTTGTTTGGCTTTCATCTATAAGAAACTAGCATTTCAACATAAGCCTGGGTATTGTTCTTCCATTATTCAATCTATAGGATCCTAGGAGAACTCTTACTAGTCCTTGAATTAAGATCTATCTCAAATAATTTCTTCCTCACTTTTTGAACATTTCAAACATGACAATGTCAATATCTTTGGAAATTTTTGGTATATTGGTATTTTCCTGTTCACAATCATGCTATCCATTTTATGATCATATATACTTTACTATCTGACCATCATATTAATAATTTTATTCTCCTCTTATTTCTGAGACCAGTGTCTTGTAATTGTATTTAGGTATTCAAAATACAGTAATTGTATTTAACTGTATTTTTTAAGAAAAAAGTCTCACCAGTATTGTCCACAGCTTCAATTTTGATTTATTCTTCAATCTCTTCTGAGATAATTTGGTTGCAGCTATCCACAATAGATTGATGCCATAGGGATTGCTTTGTGAATAATCATTAACAGAGAATCTCTGACCCCCAAAACTCAAAAGCTGGCAGAAATCAGGTCTTTGCCATTCCTGATTTTGTCTCTTTGTCAGTAGGTTTTGTCTACTGAAATCTGAACTTCCACAGCATATTTGGCAATAAATTCTGTTTTCTCTACTTCTTATAAGGTCTGTTTAAAGAGAATGATGCCAAATCTTAATGACCTTGGGGAAAGGCTTTCTCCCAAAGTCTCCCTCCATATTCAGAACCATGATAGACAACTAACAATGAGCTTTAATTTCAAGATATCTTTTCAACTTGTTAAATTTGTTTAATTTTTCCTTATTTTCTAATTATATTTTATTTTTATTTTTTTATTCCTATTGCATTTATTGAAGAAATTTTAAAGATATGACATATATTTAGGTTTTCAAAATTTGGGTTATTTTTTTTTCAGACTGACTTTTTTTTATGTTCAATTAGCAAACACATATTATATCATTAGTTTTTGATATCGTGTTCAAGGATTCATTTGTTGCATATAATATGCATGGCTCATCACAACAGATGTCCTCCTTAATACCCACCACCTGGTTACTCCATCACCCCAATTCCCTCTCTTCTGTAGCCTTGAGTTTGTTTTCCAGAGTCCAGAGTCTCTCATGGTTTGTCTCCCTCTCTGATTTCTTCCCACTCAGATTTTCCTCCCTTCCCTTATGGTTCTTTGTTCTTTTCCTTATATTCTACATACAAGTGATACCATATGATGGAACTGGAGGGGATTAAGCTACGTGACAGGTCTTTCTCTGTTTGGCACTTAGCATAATCCCCTCCAGTTCCATCCATGTGGATTCAAATGATGAATATTCATAGTTTCTGATGGTTCGGTAATATTCCATTGTATATATGCACCACATCTTCTTTATCCATTCATCTGTTAAAGGACATCTCAGCTCCTTCCACAGTTTGGCTATTGTGGACATGGCTTTAGGAACTTTGGGGTACCATGTGCTCCTTCTTTTCACTACATCTTGATCTTTGGTGGAAATATCCGTTAGTGAAATTGCTGGGTCATAGGGTAGTTCTGTTTTTAAGGTCTTGAGGAACTCCATATTATTTTCCAAAGTGGCTGTACGAGCTTGCATTCCCACCAACAGTGTAAGAGGGTTACATTCTCTACATCCTCACTAACACTTGTTGTTACCTGTCTTGTTAATTTTTCCCATTCTAACTGGTATAAGATGGTATCTCATTGTGATTTGGATTTGAATTTTCATGATGGCTAGTGATGTTGAACATTTTTTCATGTGTCTGTTAGCCATCTGTAAGTTTTTGAGAAATGTCTGTTCATTTCTTCTGCCCATTTCTTGACTATATTATTTGTTTCTTGGGTAGTGATTTTGATAAACTCTTTGTAGAGCTTAGATACAAGCCCTTTATCTATAATGTTATTTGCAAATATCTTCTCCTATTCTGTGGTTTGCCTTTTAATATTGTTGGCTGTTTCCTTTGATGTGCCAAAGGTTTTTTATATTGATGAAGTCCTAAAAGTTTATTTTTGTTTTTATTTTCCTTGCCTTTGGAGACATGTCTTAAAATAAGTTTCTGTGGCTGATGTTGAAGAAGTTACTACCCAGTCTAAATCACTGGTGTTTAAAGTAACATGAAATTTGAAGGATTATTTTGATTTATGTCAAATGTTCCCTATTTATCCTTTATTTTAGTCTCAGGCTCTCCTTGTGTCTTAAGAAAATATACAGAAAGGTGCATTAAAATACTGAATGAGTTGAAATTTTTCACTTTGGACATCATAGTATAATTTTAAAAGTACAAAATTTTATGATAGAAGCTGAATTCACAACTGTGAACAAATATAAATTATTAAGAGTTAATGTAAAAGGAAATAAATTTAGTCAAGGTAACAGATCAAAATAAACTTAATGATGGAATGGACAAATTGACCAAATGTTCATGGTTAAAATATTGTTTGTTTCTCTCTTGTTTCTTTCTCTTTCTCTCTCATAGATTTCATTAAAAAAAAAAAACTATTAAGAGTTTCTACATCACTGCTTGATTGCTCAGAATATTGTTAGAAGACACTTTATAACTGAACTATCAAGGTAAAAAACTATGAAAGCACATTTTGTATATCATGCATGAGATTTCTCCATTTTTAAACATTCTACCCTAATGGGACCCTGATGTAAAATAAGGAAAGACATGCAGCTCAGAAAAATACAGTCTCATACAAAATTCACTAAATTAATGTTTATTATGCCTAAAGAATCAGGTACTCTTTTATTTTTAATATAGTATTGATTATTATTATTATTGATATATTGCATAGCTTCCATAAGCATTCAGGTAAAGAGTTTGTGAATAAATATTATGATTTCTACTTTATTCAGACTAAAACAAGATAGAAGGTAAGGGATAACCCACTGGTAAGTGGTACTTCCATGATCAAGCGTATGGATTTGACCTCCAAATGGAGTACTCATTTCATAGTATTTTCTTTTTTGCAGATTAATTATTTCTGACATGCACTTTCTCCACTTGGCCTGAAATAATGCAACAAAATAACAGCATAACTGACTTCATACTGCTAGGATTGACCCAAGATCCTATGAAACAGAAGGCAGTGTTTATAATCTCCTTCATTTTTTTTATGTGGGAACCATGGTAGGGAACTTGCTTATTATTGTGACCATCAAATTCAGCCCGACACTTGGGAGCCCCATGTACTTTTTCCTATTTTATTTGTCCTTTGTTGATGCCTGCTTTTCAACTTCCATAGCCCCCAGCCTAATTGTGGATTCACTCTTTGCAAAAAGAATCATATCATACAATGAGTGCATGACTCAAGTCTTTGCACTAAATTTTTTTGGCACAATGGAAGTCTTTGTACTTATCCTCATGTCTATTGATCGCTATGTGGCCATCTGTAAGCCATTACATTATCCAATCATCATGAGACAGCAGGTTTGCACAATCCTGATTGTTATTGCATGGATAGGGGCTTTTATCCATTCCATTGCTGAAATTATGCTGGCCTTGGAATTGCCTTTCTGTGGACCCAATCTGATTGATCATTATTGCTGTGATTTGCAGCCCTTGCTGAAACTCGCATGCATGGACACCTATCTGATCAATCTCGAATGGGTGTCTAACAGTGGCACCATTTGCACAGGCAGTTTTATGATTCTGATCTCATACATTATGAACTTGCATTCACTGAGAAACCACAGTGCAGAAGGGAGGAAAAAAGCTCTCTCTACTTGCATTTCTCACATCATTGTAGTAGTGTTATTCTTTGGTCCATGTATATTCATATACACGCCCCCCAACCACTTTCCCCATGGACAAGATGGTGACTGTATTTTATACTATTGGGACACCTTTTCTCAATTCTTTCATCTACACGCTGAGGAATGCAGAAGTAAAAAATGCCATGAGAAAGCTCTGGCATATCACAGCTACCCCAGAAAGTAAGAGATGAATTGAGGGTTTTGGCTCATTCCTTAATCTGTACAGATATTAAATATGATGGTGCATATCCTCATTTGACCAGTGGACTATAATATAATGCACCTGATTTCCTCACTTTCCTCTACTTCTGTCCTCAAACTAGTACTTTCCTTCATATCACGATCCTGGTACTGACTTTTCCTGAGAGTTCAATTTTGGCATTGCTGATTATGAAATACTCCTTACATCTCAGTCTACACTCTGGTTTGACAAGGAGGAATATATTTATACAATCACAACTGTTCAAACAGCGAGCATCTATAAATAAAGAGTAGCCTGTAATCTATGACAAGTAATTCTCTCTATAGGAAATTTCAAATAAGGTATCCTGCTTTCTCTTGACTACATTTAAAGCAAAGGAACTAACTTTGTCTGTTAAGAAATCATTTTCATTATATCGTTAGTTTCTCTTAAAAATTCCATGAGTGGGGGTGCCTGGGTGGCTCAATCGGTTGGGCGACTGTCTTTGGCTCAGGTCATGATCCCGGAGACCCAGGATTGAGCCCCACATTGGGCTCCCTGCTCAATGGGAAGCCTGCTTCTCCCTCTCTCACTCCCCCTGCTTGTGTTCCCTCTCTGGCTGTGTTTCTCTCTGTCAAATAAATAAAAAAAAAATCTTAAAAAAAATTCCATGAGTGAACAAAAAGCCAAATATATTTATAACCATATGTAATTTATTTCATAAACAATTTTTCTTATGGTTTCCTTTGACTATCAGGATTACTGAAGCATTATGTATGGGATTTTTTAAATGTAGTGTTTCAAAAGCCTGGAAATATCTAATTTATATGAATGGAATATAGGAACTACAACAAACATACTGCAATTCTAAGGTGGAAAGAAGAAAAAAACCTTGTGAAGACTAATATGAACTTAAAATATATCACAGATAAAACATATTTTCTGGCGGCGCCTGGGTGGCTCAGTTGGTTAAGCCACTGCCTTCCGCTCAGGTCATGATCCCAGAGACCCGGGATCGAGCCCCACATCAGGCTTCCTGCTTGGCGGGAGGTCTGCTTTTCCCTCTCTCACTCCCCCTGCTTGTGTTCCCTCTCTA
>PITA01017651.1:0-42693 GCA_004023965.1 Spilogale gracilis | reverse complement strand
GTTCCCATTTACTTTCCTTCTCCCACTGTCCTCCAGTTTACCCCTCATGCACCGCAAGTAAGTGAAACCATGTGATACTTGACTTTCTCTTCTTGGCTTATTTCACTCAGCATAATCTCTTCCAGTCCAGTCCATGTTGCTACAAAAGTTGGATATTCATCCTTTCTGATGGAGGCATAGTATTCCATTGTATATATGTGCCACATCTTCTTTATCCATTCATCAAAACAGGGCCTTTTTTAAGGACCTTTGTTTTGCTTTAGGATTTTGTAGTTAACAAGTTATTTAATTTATTCATTCATTCATTCATTTAACAGAGAGAAACACAGCTAGAGAGGGAACACAACAGGACTCCAGGATCATGACCTAAGCCTAAGGCAGGTGTCCCACGACTGAGCCACCCAGGCACCTCTGTAGTTAACAAGTTCTGTTTTTTTTTTTTTTAAGATTTCATTTATTTATTTGACAGAGAGAGATCACAGATACTGGCAGAGAGAGAGGAGGAAGCAGGCTGATGCGGGCCTCGATCCCAGGACCCCGAGATCATGACCTGAGCTGGAGGCAGAGGCTTTAACCCACTGAGCCACCCAGGCGCCCTGTAGTTAACAAGTTTTTAAGCAGTGTCTTACCTTTCCATAAGGAGGACAGTGGCCACCACCCAAAGGGCTTCATTTACATTTATATTACATTTACATCTCTTGCATTACTTGTACCTTTGAAAATGATATAGCTAAATTCAAGAAAATGAGCTAAACTGGGCATTATTTATTTATCATTACTTGTCCCTTCATTGCACTATTTCTGTCATTTCTGTCTTCTTGTTAGTTTCAACTCAACAAATAAACTTGAGTCCAGAGGTAGATTTGATGGACACAACTGCAATAGAATTGTGATAGCTTATGTTTAAAAAGCTAGCCCAAAGCTTATTATTCTGTACATTGTTGTGGGAAAGGTTAAAGGTAGGAAGGGTTTAAGTCTCAAAAGTAGCTCAGTAATCCTTACCGAAATGATTAGTTTTTCTTCACTTGATGAATCAATGATCATTTAGTGTTATTAGTATTTAGTATTGTTCCATCACTGTTCTGCTAAATGAAAAATTCATGTACTCTAGCATCAGAAAAACTTGAGAAGCTTGTGAATGATGCAGATTCCTGCCCTCCACCCCCACTCCAGATCTACTGGATCACAATCTTTGGTTGGATTTTTTCCTTTGTTTTAAAAAAAAATCTTCCCAGGAGGGGTTGCCTGCCTGGCTCAATCAGTAGAGCATGGGACTCTTGATCTCGCCAGTTGAGTTAGAGCCCCACATTGGGCATAGAGTTTACATTAAAAGATAAATAGATTAAATAAAAACTTCCCAGAAGATTCTCATGCATACAAACACTAGAAAGATAAAAAAAAAACTGGTTGCTTTATTTTTCACATTTCAGCAGAGTTAACATCATGTCAGTTCGACTTCAGTTTGCCCTTAAGTTGTTTTCAGGCAAATTAGGCCTTGGTCCTTGAGCAAAGATTCTTCAGAATCTTTTTTTTTTTAAAGATTTTATTTATTTATTTGACACAGAGAGATCACACGTAGGCAGAGAAGGCAGGCAGAAGAGGAGAAAGCAGGCTCCCTGCTGAGCAGAGATGCCCAGGACCCTGAGATCATGACCTGAGGCAGAGGCTTTAACCCACTGAGCCATCTAGGCGCCCCAGAATTTTCTTTTTTTGAATTTTAAGATTTTATTTATTTGACAGAGAGAAACACAGGCAGAGAGGGAACACAAGCAGGGGGAGTGAGAGAGGGAGAAGCAGGCTTCCCACCGAGCAGGGAACCCGATGCGGGGCTCAATCCCAGGTCTCTGGGATCATGACCTGAGCCGAAGGCAGTTGCTCAACCAACTGAGCCACCCAGGCGCCCCTATGCCCCAGAATCTTTATACAAAGGGCAAGTTCCATTTTCTTCATAATTTCAAAGTCCAAGAAATTTCCAATGAGCAAAATGAAAATTACAGTTGGATGATAAAAATGGAACTTGACACTGGAGTTTTTCAAAGTCCATGTTAGCATTTTATTTTTCTATTCCTGACACTTGAACTCACAGGAGGTGAATGATAATAGAACATAATCAAAATAACATACAAACACAATTCAAGAACATTTAACCATCAATCGTAGCTGTTCTTTGTAAAATACATAAAGGTAAACAGAAACATCTTTATATAAATTATGCTTAACAATCTGTATCACTGTGAAACCATTGTTAAAATTCACACTGAGATGCTAGTGCAAGCAGTGATATATGAAAGTGCAAACAAGGTTAGTGATAAAAAACTTACACTGATTTACCACTTCAACATACTCTGCATTTAGTCAAATACTGAAGGCCTCACCACAGAAAACACATTGACCACTTTCAAAGTAACGTGACTAAATTCCTCACCCCAAGTGCTCTCACCTCAGTATGGCAACCCACGAGGAGTTCAGGTTAGGAGCGGCACCAGGGAATAGAGAAACCCAACCCATGTGTGGTTAGCTGTTCTGATGTGAATCTTTATACTTGATAATGAAAACAATTCCAAAGACCACTTATATGTAAAAAACTGTTGAACTATCACCCCTCCCTTACCTCAAAATATTTAAAACTGAAATCCATTCAAATTCTCTCTCCCCCATTTAAAGAATTCATCCACTCTAGTGAAACTTTTCTAAAAATAACTCAGTGTGAAATTACTCAAAAGGCTTTCCCATTTTTGCCCTAAAATCTATTTGGGGCAAGGATGCTCCTGACACAAAGTTTGTTTTTTATTTTTTAAAAGATTTTATTTATTTATTTGGCAGAGAGAGACAACGCAAGAGAGGGAACACAGGCAAGAGTGGGAGAGGGAGAAGCAGGCTTCTGGCTGAGCAGGGAGCCCAATGTGAGCTTGCTCCCAGGATCCTGGGATCATGACCTGAGCAGAAGGCAGATGCTTAAGGACTGAGCCACCCAGGTACCCCACAAAGTTTACTTTGGATAAATTTGCTTACTCCTGATTCTATTTAAAAGTCAAATCCCTGAACAATCAGTCAGTGGTATTAAATGCATTAGTTAATGTTCTAAAGTATGAGAACAAGTTTTTGGTTCAGCGCTACAATCTTCAATAGACCGTAGATTGCCTTCATACTTTTTATCCAGGTGTGGTGTGGGAGCCTGTGAGGGGGGATGGTTTCAGGGACTGGGAGCAGAAACACGGTTTTAACAAAATCCCAATCACTTTGCACAGAAGCACAGTGCCATATTTCAAGACCTGTTCTTTTGTTCCTTGGGGGGGGGAGGGTGCTTAAAAAGCACTAATTTGCATTTCAAAAGAAGTGATGGAAGCCATCACAAGCATCACCATATAGCTTTAAGAATTTAGACCTTCACTAAAAAACAAACAAAAAAAGAATTTAGACCTTCACTGAAGATACAATGTTTTCTGAACTCTTAGATTTACAGCAAAAAGTTTTAAAGGTTCATAGAAAACCTTTAATTCATTAATTTTGCATTAAGGAATTTTTATTTGCTAACCTCTATTTTTTTTCATTCTTTCTTGGAGATTTTTTGAATCTTCACCAACTTTTACATAGGTTTAAAGTGATCCAAACAATACATTCTAAGTAAAATGAACATAAGGTATTTTGAGAGCATTCCTTCATATTAGCTATTCTCATTGTACTCTGGTCAGAATTTGGCAATAAATCCTTGCAAATTTGAATCACATGACTATCAAGACTGAAATGCCACACTGTATCGTTATCAATACAGTTTCAGAACATGTAAACTTTTCTCCTGCAACTCTCAAATCATGTCAACTAGAATTACACTGCTTTTAATTTGTGAAAACGCGGTGTTTTGAATGTGGCTGACCAAATCATTTTGCAGAAGGCAAGAAGCAGTATTATCACAGCTATTACCCTAATTTAATGATTTACAAGTTGTTTATGTGCTGGAAAGCACTAGGAAGAAGTGTGAGCCCATTCAAAACTAAGGAAAAGAAACAACATTGTAAACCACCATAAATGTGTGTATATACATAAGCACACAAAACTAAACTTGACCTCTATGCAAGCAATATTTGGATTCATACATCTTTGGCATTCAGAGATACTGGGTCAACCAAGCCAATGGTGAATTTTTTTTCCATATATTTTAGAAAGTGTCTTGCTCCAATTTTAAAAAATGCTATGCTCTCCATCCTAAAATTCACTAAGATAAGACAGACTGGAATCAGTTTAAAAAGTTACCCAAAAATATAATTAACAGCAGTCATTGAAAGAGATGTGGGATTAAAGGTTCTATTAAAATGAGAAAGGTAGGCTGAGATCCTGTCTCTTAGAGCTGTCGGCTAATGACTTTAACATACCTTTTGAGTAGTGCCTGATTTATATGGAATCCAATCTTGTATACATTTTCACAACTTATAGTAAAAGGTACAAAATTAATCTATGTCCCCAATGCTACCATTTATCTCCAAAATACTGCAGAGGTGCATGCACTTGCACAAGCACATACAGAGTACATGTTTTCCCCATGTGCTTCTACTGTTTCTTCCAATTCTCAATACGCTTCTCTTAAAGGGGAGCAGTGACTCAATGGATGTATTCAGAGGAGCTGGAAGAGTGAGATGGTAAGCCCCATAACTAGGACCCATCTCCTGGGAGCTGGGGGGAAGGCCAGTTGCTGCTATGTGCAGTTTCATTTCTGAATGTTCAGGCCACAAGAATCTTGTATCATTGGGAAAATAGTTTAGTTGTGGTCCACAACTGACTGTTTCTTTGATCCCAGTGTCAGAACTAGAATGAAAATTCTGGAATGATTTATTTTGTACCAGAGAGCATTTTTCCTCTTCAGAAGTATCAGGGAGGTTTTTCCTTTATACCAATTTATGACACAAATAATTGACTTCACAATAACACAGTATAAGGAAATACTTGAAGAAAATGCAATGTCCTTCTAGGTGCTCAAGCCAGATATGAGAGGCAGTTACTTTTAATAAGGCCTAGTTCTGTTTAGTCAGGATATTAGAAGTAGCTGATTTACTTTTCATTTGTTTAAGTAATCTCTACACCCAGTGTGGGGCTTGAACTCACAACCCAAGATCAAGAGTCACATACTCCACAAAATGAGCCAATCAGGTGTCCCTAGAAATGTGAGTACTTGAATTACACGTGACAGAGTAAACCAACAGGTTGATATGTTGATATGTCATTTCCTTGTTTTCCTATGATTCTAGTGATGATTCTAAGCAGGGAAGAAGCTCTTATTGTCATTTGAAAGGAAGGTTAAAGTGAAACAGAAGAGCCCTATTACTAAAACCAGAGGTCATGTTGAAATGACCCTGTTGGTTTAGCTAACTGGTGATTCCTTCCACCCATATACCTTAAGCCTTAATCTGTCTCACGTGTTCCATTATTAATGACAGAACTAGAGCAGCTGATTTGGAAAACTAAAGAAAACACTAATTTTGATATTAAAATTATTCTTGATGGAATGGAGCAATCTATTTTCCATGGAACTGGTTAAATATACTATAAAATCCTGGTTTATAACCAAGAAAGAACTCTCTTAAGTTTGAGTCTTTAAAAATACGTATTTGGCACTTATCTTTCAGCTTATTTTAGTAATTATGGGAATCTCAGAACCTCATAAAAAAACCCCTCAATTTCTTAGAAAATTAAAGTGCTTTAGAAGCTACCTAAAATGTTGGTCTATCAGTAAGGCCTGCAGATGCTATCTCTCGGCAGGCATTACTTCTAAAAACAAAAGGCTTTGTGCTATACAGTAAGAGGTGAGAGCAATTAAGAAAAAAGAAAATAGAAAACAAGCATCGATTGTTTTCTACTGAGAAATAAAATATGCCAAACAATGCCAAAGCGCTATAGGACAGGATCAGAATCCCCACGCAGCTCAGAAGGCAGAATAGGCTTCCTATCTCCTCACACATACAGGCCTCTACAATGAAACCATGCACGAAGTGCTACTTGTTGCTTACCGTGGGAGTACCATTATGTAAAAGACAGTAGGGAGTACCTCTAAATGTGGGGACACTGGTGCCCATCACTACTTTTGGTGAAAAGGCACCAATGACCAAACTGGGCACCAGTAAGTTTGGAACACTTCAGAATTAGACAACTGGCATGGAGCTACAGGGCCTATCAAACCCCAAATTAACCTTGTGTTGTACCAGAAGATGTGCTTTGCTTCAAAAGTCTGATCCCACAGAAACTAGGAGGTGGATCCCATTAGCACTAAGCATGGTAGCATTACTGTAACAAATGCACGTGATTCAGAGATAAATGTGGTAGAAGGTGGAACCAAACACAACGTGTCTCCTGGTAAATGCAAAAGCCTCTAGAGACTTAAAACATTATCCTAAAAATTCTGAGGTGGTCTCCTTTCCCCACAACCCCCTCATACATATGATATTAAATACTCAAAATGCCAGAGCTAGATAAGACAGGTTAAAATGAAACATCTGCCCAACAAAGATGCCAAACATCAGGGTGTGTTTTATTGCATGACGTTTGCATAAGAAAAAATTTTGAAAACTGTAAGGCATCATGCAATCATCAATAAGCTAATTATCAACTGTACACTTTAGAGAGAGATGGACATACAATCTAAAATTTAAAAACTAGTTCCAAAATAGTACATAAAAATTTAACATGATGAGCTTTTAAACATGGTTTGTATTTGTAGTTTCACGATGTTAAAAAGTGCTTCAAATGTACTGCTGGAAAGTTGTTCTTTATAAATGGTGCTAGGGATAATGTCAGATTATAAACTGTATAAACTAACTATTTTTATGGAATTAGAAAGCTAACATTGTGATACTCAAACTTACTTGAATCAGTTTTCTATTTGCACTCAAGTTGATGTACTATTAATAATCTAAAAAACATCTGTTTTCTAACCAATAAAAGTCTATTGAATTCAAGTTATGCATGTTGAGCGGATCAAATCTCTGAGTAGGCCTGAATGGTTAGACCTGGCACCGATGCAGATGGTCGTTAATCAATGTACTGTGCCATCCAACGGAAACCTTCTCCATAACCTTGCCTTTTGAGCACGCTGCACATGAAAACTTCTAAGGGTCGGGCATTCAGTTCTTTCAGAGATACATTGCCCTAGAAGGGAAGACAGACATTAAATAATGAGGGATGACCTCTTTATGAAATAAAAGCTCCACTTTGCAGCTGAATTGCAGCTTCTATATCTCAGAACAAAAGGGGGCGCCTGGGTGGCTCAGTTGGTTAGGCGACTGCCTTCGACTCAGGTCATGATCCCGGAGACCCGGGATCGAGCCCCACATCGGGTTCCCTGCTCGGCGGGAAGCCTGCTTCTCCCTCTCTCACTCCCCCTGCTTGTGTTCCCTCTCTGGCTGTGTTTCTCCCTGTCAAATAAATAAAAATCTTTAAAAAAAAAAAAAAAAAAAGAACAAAGGATGACTGTGCTTAGTCTTGGGTGTTGGGCAGACAAGTGCCTTAGACACACAGGAAACCTAAGTGGGAAATAGGGGAGTCTGTGACACAGAAGAATGAAAATAATCTTTGACTTGGAAAAATTTCAGTTACTCAAGCTGGCTTCACTATATATAATTTTAATATTATAAAGACAAACCTTCCTGAGTAGGTTTATGACCAAACAAGGCATTTCCTAAAAATGGGGAGTTGACTTATTGAGAAGACACCAAAAACAGACTAAAGTCTACCCTAACACCAGAGTCTCCTTCCAAAGAACGCAGCATTTCTCTACTCTGAAAAAAATATATATAAACCAAAGAGATTTTGTTTGTAAACTCTTGAGATTTTTCAGTACCAAGGTCCCTCCCCCAAACAAATACTAGTAAAAATGAATGCAAAAATTATGTTCAGGGGTGCCTGGGTGGCTTAGTTGGTTAAGCATCTGCCTTCAGCTTATGTCATGATCTCAGGGTCCCGGGACCCAGCCCAGCATGGGTCTCCCTGCTCAGCGGGGAGTCTGCTTCTCCCTCTCCCTCCCCCAACCCCTCAGGCTCACTTTCTCTCACATAAATAAAATCTTTAAAAAACAACAACAACAACAACAAAAACACTGTGTTTAGAAAATCCCCAAACACTCCTATGTTCAAATTTACATTTTATTTTTATCTCTGATGAACTCAGGGCCTAAATACACTATTGGAACGCTTAAACATTTAAATATATTATTTGGGGGCTAATTCTGAAAATCTGTGATAGTAAGGCTTTAAAAGCTTTCATTTGGTTTCCCACAAGCATGAATTTTAACATTTTTGTTATCCCCACGAAAAGGTTTCATTCAGTGGTAGAAAAGAAACACATGAAGACATTTAAAAAGACCCAAATGTACAAATCAGTCCTTTTTTTTTTTTAAGATTTTATTTATTTATTTGGCAGAGAGACAGATCACAGGTAGGCAGAGGCAGGCAGAGAGAGGAGGGGAAGCAGGCTCCACACCGAGCAGAGAGCCCGATGTGGGGCTCAATCCCAGGACCCTGAGATCATGACCTGAGCTGAAGGCAGAGGCTTTAACCCACTAGCCACTCAGGCGCCCTTGCAAATGAGTTCTTAAGAAAAAAAAAATAAAAATGATCATATGTAGTTGGACAATAGTAATTTAAAAAGACATTTGGTTATATACTCGAAACTAATGTTACATGTCAGTTATACCTTAAAAAAAAAAAGGCAAACCAGTTGGACTAATCACCATGATTACTTTTTTTTTTTTTTTTTAAAGATTTTATTTATTTGACAGAGAGAAACACAGCCAGAGAGGGAACACAAGCAGGGGGAGTGAGAGAGGGAGAAGCAGGCTTCCCGCCTAGCAGAGAGCCTGAGGTGGACTCAATCCCGGGTCTCCGGGATCATGACCTGGGCCGAAGGCAGTTGCTTAAACAACTGAGCCACCCAGGCACCGCCATGATTACTCTTAGTGCTAATACTGAAATTAAACTATTTCAGAAGATAAAAATAAGTACGACATTAAATTAAAAGACCCTCACACTGTCAAATGAAATATTAATACTAGTTAAAAAAAAATTTATTTACCTTTCCTGTTGTCTGACCATATAAACCAAAAATCTCTCGTAATCTCTCTTCACTGATGGCTTCCGGTCTGTCAATCTTATTCCCAAGAATTAGTATAGGCACATTAGCAATGGTTTCATCCGTCATTAGTGACTGAAACAAAACAAAATAAAAGATAAGATGTTGATACGAAACTATCTGAAGAACTTCTTACGGCAAGATACCAGTGAGTATCAAGGACTCATTCTCTATCATAACATGTCAGTTTTGCCAAATTTCTTTGACAAACTTTTCATACATTTAAAAGTAGGCTGAGGTGCCTTGCTGGCTCAGTCCATAGAACACGCAGTTCTTGATCTGGGACTTGTGAGTTTGAGCTCCAAGCTGATGGAGAGAATTGTTTAAAAAAAAAAAATCTTAAAAACACACAAAAAAACTGAACTCAAAGAAACTGTAAGCTCCTTCTGTAAATGCTCAACTCTGCTGCTCACTCTGTGAATCACTAAGTGACTCAAACAAATTCCTTGAAGGTGAGCTGACCACCTGGTTTCAATTCTAGTTGTACTGCTTATGAATTGTGAGATCTTGGACAAATAAGCCTCAATGAAGTTCAAAGAGAATTTGGAATAGTAGCACCTACCTTATGGAGCTGATTTGAGAATTAAATGAGTTAATATACACGTGCCTGACATAAAGTAGGTAGTTAGGAATTCCCCGTGCCCGTTCCATGACCATAGAATCTATCTGGCCTTTGCCACATGAACAGTGACTTGTCTGCTCCCGGCAGAGGCACAGTCAGGTCAAATCACTGCTTTCTCTGTGGTCCCAGATCTAGCCCTGGCCCTCCCAGTTGATCCGGAGCCACTTTATGAAGCATCTGACCTGGGAGAGGGGGAAAAGTGGCTACATATGTCCCCATTCACTCCTGGAAGAGGTGACTAAGACAGTATGTTATACCATTTCCAGGTTCAGGCCAACTCCTGAAGAAAATGACATCTAGGATGACTAGGGACTCAAGACCAAGTCCCTCCAGGTATGCCGCAGACATGAAATATACTGCAAAGGCACGCTGCACAGAGTGAGCTTAGGTCTTCAGGAAGAAAGTCTGTGCTAGTGTGTCCTCAATAGCTGCAATTACTCCAAGCTACTGTCTCTACATTCTAAGTGGAGTAACCACTGAGCTCCATAAATTGCCAGGAGTTGTAGCAGAGACTGCAGAAAAGCTACACTCTGATACCTAGATCTCCAATCTATTTCCTGAAGCTTACCAGAGTTAGTTTTAGTTAACTTACATCAAGTTCTTCTTTTGATTCTAACAGCCTTTCATGGTCTGCACAATCCACCAGAAATACAATGCCATTGATAGCAGGAAGGTAGTTTTTCCATACTCTTCGCGCTAACAAAAACAATCAGGAGTTAGATTTTATTTGCTGGTCAAACTAGCAGATGGTTTGATGGAAGAGTCCAACAAGATATCAAATTTAATTATCCCTTAGCGGCTATCACTTCACTACACACTCTAGTTAATCGTTAACCCAGGTTTGCCAAATCTTTCCAGAGGACAAAGGAAGGCTTTCCTTGATGTGAGCAAGTCAAATATTTTACTCTGCTCCAGTTCTCCCAAGTGGAATTATTATTTGCTACCAATGGACAATGATGCACATTAAGTTCACCAGAGACTGCCACTATTTAAAAATTTTATTTATATGCAATATTCACTTTTTGACATTTCAAGTTTACCAGTTTTTTGTGGGGTTTTTTTGCCACTGATAAATTTGGAGTCAGTGAAGGAAGGAAATTAGTGGGTACAGATTTGTTAAGTTAAAATAATATAAGCAAACTGTTATAACAGAAATTAAAGTCAATGAAACCTTTAGGGTAATTTTTTCCATGATGTTATTTTTAGAGAAGTTTTAGGGGTGCCTGAGAGATAAGCAACTTTTTTTTACTTCAATTTTATGATATATCTTAAAAACAACACAGAAATTAAGTCTCAGACAAACTCCATCAGGTTCCAATTCTAACCATTATATTCTGGAGTACTTCATATATATTTCAAATAGTTATAATGTCTCAAATGTGCATTCACTGGCCACAACCATTTAAAATCTTTTCAGTTATTTGTCATAGGAACTTTTAATGCCCACCAACTTTGTAATATTCACTATTTATGAATTACCATGTGCTGGGTACTGTCTTGTCCTTTGGAGGACATAAGAAATAGACTTTAGTTCCAGAAAGTTTAGTACAGGAGATAACACAGACTTTTCCAAACTTGTAGATATTTACACAAACACACTAAGCACCCTGAAAGTATAATTAAGAGCACTCCCAGGTGAGAGTGGCTTCTCAAGGGAGGTAGCCACACTTACACTGAGCCCTAAAGGTGGGTTACTTGTGTGCAGATAGGGATGGCATGAGCAAAAGCACAGAGGGGAAGAACACCAAGAGGGTTTTGTTTGGTTGCAGTACAGAGAATAGGAAATGGAAGAGGGGAAAATAAAGACTCAAAAAATAAACCAGGGTCAAATTACAGAGAACCCGAATGCCAGGTCAATGAATTTGGCTTCCATTTTGTGGGTCAGGCCATTGAGTTTTTAATACAGAGCAGGCAACATCATACCATGATCATGACAATCAATGAAATGTGGATTGGAGCAGAGGATAGTGGCTATAAATTTATGTTACATGTTTTACACCAAAAGCAATTAAGACTTCAACTGACCAGGAGTATCAAAAATCATTTTGGTTTAAAGCTTATCTGGTGGTAATAATTCTTAAATTTTAAGTCTACTCTGGTCTTCCTTGAATAGAACAAGATTTCATGAACTGCAAACTAATGGCCACATTTTTATTAAAATAAAACAACTATAAGAGTAATACTCTTACCTTGAACATGTCCACCCAAATCAAAAGTTGTAAAGGTCATGCCAGCAATGGTTAGCTCTTCTGAAGCTAAATAATAAAATATTTTTACAACAAGAAAATCAGATATCCACTCACAGTATATACCACTACTTAATGTTTAATAAGTTCAAATAAAACATTTAGGAACTAATCAAAGATTTGTTATAATTAGATACACCTCAATTTATTTTTTTTGATACACTTCAATTTATACTGATAACACTAGTCATAGTAATATTCTAGTATTCACTACCCTCCACAAATCCAACATTTTTCTCCCTTCTCCTCTTTCTCCTGCTGAAAATATTAACTATTCAGATAATTATTTGCTGTGAATTCAAGTGTCTGCTCCAACCGAATAATTTTTCCTATAATTTATCTAGATGATACCAGGGAAATAATTTTCTCTCATGGCTGTCATATTACCAAGTAACAGTCTTTAATGATAAACACAGTTGCAATAAATACTTTTGCTGTGATGTCTTCAAATTTTTTTCTGCTCCCTCTCCCTTCCTCTTCTAGGACTTCAAGTATAGGTTGGCTAGATTGCTTCGTATTGTCCCACAATTCACTGAGTATCTGTTCATTTCATTTTTCCCTCTGTGCTTCATTTTATATAGTTTCTATTATGTTGACTTAAGTTCACTGGTCTTTCCTCCTGCAGTAATGGCATTATTTTGTTATAATCCTGTTTAGTGAAAATTTCACTTTTTCACTTCAGTAACTGTATTTTTCAATCCTAGAAGTTCCACTTGATTCTGTCTTGTATCTTCCATTTCTTTTCTCGTTCTTTTCATGCTTCAGTCCGTGAGCACATTCATCACATCTCTTTGGCATCCTCATATGCTAATCCCATCATCTTAGTCACCTCTGGGTCTGTCACTATTGATTGATTTTTCTCCTGGTTATGGGTCACACTTTGCTGTTTCTTTGCATGTCTAGTCACTTGACTTGATGCTGGATTTCGTTGCATTCTTTTGAAGTAAGGTGGACTTTGTGCTGGCAGGCAGTTAAACTGCTTGGAGATCAGTTTTTAAGTTTTATTAGGTTACAGCTGTCTTTACTTTACAGGTGCTTTTGCCTTATTACTAAGGTATGACCCTTCTGGAGTTTCTAGTGAATGCCAGGTTTCTCCTTTCTGGCTGGTGGGAATGTGAATGATTCCTGGGCCCATGTGAGCTCTGAGAATTATTTGGTTAACAGCTCTGCTACAATTATTCTTTGTCCAGAAACTGTTCTTTGATTGGCCATGGGGAGTTTCACCCTATGCAGACAGATTGGTATTTAGCCATGTACATTTCTACAGTTATTTGTCTGTAGAGCTCCTTCCTCTCTGGTGCTATGCCATGCAAATTCTTGTCACCTCAGTCTCTCCATATTTTGGTCTCTATCTCCTCAACTCAGCAAGACTACTGGGTTATGTTTGGATTTCTTCACCCTGCACCATGGCCTGAAGATGATCTCTGTCATGAAGCTTGAATAAAGAAAAGTTTGTTTTCCTTCTCTCAGGAATCATAGTCCTGTACTAGATATTTTCCAGTTCTGAAAACAGCTGTAGTATATATGTTTGTCCAGTTTTCTAGCTGCTTACAGTGGGAGGATAATTCCAGATGCTCTTATGGCCCCATAGCAAAAGCTGAAGTCCCCTACAATTATAATGAAAGGTTCAGTATAATTTTAACTATTCATTACTAGTGCTGAAGCCCCAGAGTAGTTTCTTATCAAAAAATTCTTTACATAGACTCCCAACTGAATGAACCAATACAATTTGAGTTCAAAGTGTGTTCCTTTCCATAAGGAAAATATAATGCCTGGATGTGGTTGGGAAACTACCTTTATGGTTACAATCCCTAGTACACTCCCTACTTTCATAAAAACTCCCAGTTTGATTAAGACACAGAAAACTGGGGGCACTTGGGTGGCTCAGTCATTAAGCACCTGCCTTCGGCTCGGGTCATGATCCCTCGATTCTCGGACTGAGCCCTGCATCTGGCTCCCTGCTCAGCGGGAAGCCTGCTTCTCCCTCTCTCACTCCCTCTGCTTGTGTTCCCCCTCTAGCTGTGTCTCTCTGTGTAAAATAAATAAATAAATCTTAAAAAAAAAAAGACACATAAAACTGTTAATATCCTAGGGAGTTTTCCCCTATCCACTCACTGTCCACTCCCAGAAGTAATCTGAATTCTATTACCACAGGTTTGTTGTGTCTGTTCTAGAATTTCATATAAATGATACCATACAGTATGTAACTTTTTGTGATCATGTTCTTCCAAGCATCATAATATATACTGTATGTAACAGTTATTCCCATTTCTTATTGAATAGAATTTCATCTTTTATTCTTGTGTAGGGGATGAGTATCTGAGCTGTTTCCAGTTTGGGGCTATTACAAAAAAAGCTGGTATAAACATTCTTGTACAAAGATTTCAGTGAATATATATTTTCATTTCTTCTTGATAAATACTTAGCAATGGAACTGTCAGATCATAGGGTCGATATATATTACCTTTTTCATATATGCTCTTGATTAATGAAAAATGTAAGATAAAATGAACGAGAGCTGCAGGAAAGTTGAGATGGCAACTCTTGTGTGCACTGCTTTTACTCCTTGTACTTAGAACAATGTGTGACATAAAGTAGAGGCTCAATAAATATTTGATGAATAAATAAAGGAGAGCAACATCGAAAATATAAAAATGAGGGTGCCTGGATGGCTCACTCAGTAGAGCATGCAACTCTTGATCTCAGGGTTATACACTGGAGCCCCATGTTGGGTGTACAGATAACTTAAAATCTTAAAAAAAATTTTTTTTAAACTGACTTACACCTAATATAATACCACACCACTCTGTAGTCTCTTCCAATTGTTTCTGCACACAATTTATATACTCAATTTCACACTGATCATTTTTTTCTTTAACAGTATTATTCTTGTATCAGAATTTTATTTGCCAAGCCCCACTCTTGTCCTAATATAAAAAAAAATTTATCAATTTTATGAAATCTTCCTTTTCCAACTTCACTAAGAGTTATATCGAAAAATTGGTACTTTGTTTTTGTTGTTCTCCTTCCTTGTTCTCTGAATATTTACTGAATTAAATAACTATCATATTATTACCTACTTTCTGGTCCAGTGCTCAATTTTATATTCATTATTAAGTCCATACTCATTATTTCATAATTAATCTGTGATTAGCTTGTTTTTGAATTGTATGTCTAAAAAAATAAAACAAAACTTTATGTCTACAGTAAAGTCACAGGTATTTATAAGTTAGGTTTCTGTTCTAATAATTTTGTCACTTTAACGTTAACTTTACTTTCTCAAATAGTACTATGATATAACGTTATATACTTACTGGACTGTATGCATTAAGTGATTTACAGAGTCATTGTTAATTTTTTTCAGGTAGTCTTTCTTAAAAAAAAACACAGAAAATCATTTTTCAAATTGTTCTAAAACTTCTATAACAGTATCTGTATGTGCCCCGTTTTTTGGAATAATTCTATTGTCTTTATATTAGATACTGTTGAGGTTTCTCAGAGTAGAAAAATGGTAATAAATTGAGAGTTACTAGCAAAGTGTAAGACTATAATCTGTTCATTGAATAATGAATAAAAGTACAGTTTTAAAACTTGAAAGAAATTTACATCATCTAAGCAAAGTAATGGTGACTATTTATAGCCTAAGTAATATCTGTTTGGATATACCTCAATTATGTTATAATTCCTGAGACACTAACTTTAATTCCTCTAGCTGGAGAAGGATATACTAATTGAAAAGAAGATAGGTATATTATTTTAAGATCTAAATATACTTCTTGGGAGTGCAGTGGGTTAGTTATGATTATACTATTTTAAGAATAGGTCATATCACCTGATCATAAGTAACCCATAAAAAAACACCAAAAGATAAAAAAAAATTTGGTTAGTGCCTAAGAACTGGTATCACTTGATAAAGTAACACGTTGTATATGGGAATATACTTACTGGGATATAACGTTGGAACATGTTGTCCAAGTCTGTCATCTTTTAGCATGTGTAGCAATGTTGTTTTTCCTGCATTATCCAATCCAAGAAATACCAATTTACCGGTTTTCTTATATAATCCTGCAGAGTAAGAGCTATGATTAGTCAAAATTCTGACACAGATTATCCAAACAAAAGACTTTAACAAAAGTACAGTGTAACATTTAGTTTAGTTATTTGGATACTTTTCCTAATTAGATTGTTTTACAAAGGAATATCTGTTAAAAGGCCTTTTAACTTGTAAGATTTTATAAATTGGCTTGAAAAAGCTTGAATTTCTAGTCTATTTTAATTTTGAAGGGCTCTTCTAAATCTGTCCTGATTTCCAGATACAAGTCATTTTTTTTTTAATATTTTATTCATTCGACAGAGAGAGAGAGAGAGAGAGACAGCAAGAGATAGCACAAGCAGGGGGAGTGGCAGGCAGAGAGATCTGACTGCAATCACGGGATCATGACCTGAGCTGAAGGCAGATGCTCAATGAACTGGGCCTCCCAAAAACCCCTCAAATGATTTTAAAACTAAACTTTGTTCCAGTCATTGAATGTGTTACCTAAACTTGTTTCAATACCACAATGCTGACTGCCTTGACAATTTAGGGATAAATATCAATGTCCTCTGCTAGAGAAATACTCATAACACACTTGACATCATGTATTTATGAAGCTGGACCAAAAGGAAAATTAAAGAGATTTTTCATGGATGAAAATAAATTAAGCACTTATGACAATAAAAATCATAGTGAGTTTTTTCAATAAAAAATTTAGGTCGGGCACCTGGGTGGCTCAGTGGGTTAAGCCTTGCCTTCAGCTCAGGTCGTGATCTAAGGGTCCTGGGATTGAGGCCCGCATGGGGCTCTCTGCTCATCAGGGAACCTGCTTCCGCCTTTCTCTTTCTGCCTGCCTCTCTGCCTACTTGTAATCTCTCTCTCTCAAATAAATAAAATCTTTTTTTTTTTAAAGATTTTTTATTTATTTATTTGATAGAGAGAAACACCGAGAGAGGGAACACAAGCAGGGTGAGTGAGAGAGGGAGAAGCAGGCCTCCCGCTGAGCAGGGAGCCTGATGCGGGGCTTGATCCCGGGACTCCAGGATCATGACCTGAGCCGAAGGCAGTCGCTTATCCAACTGAGCCACCCAGGCGCCCCTCAAATAAATAAAATCTTTAAAAAAAAAAACAAAAATGAAAAATTTAGGTCACTGTCAAATTTCCCTGAGAATATGGTTAAACTATTCACAGGATTACCTAAAACTAAAGCAACAACAAAAAAAACAAGCACATAATTTAATGTATCAACCAATACTGATAGAGAAAGTGACAGAAAAAAGAGCAGTGACCAATTTCTAAGAGATTGACATTTACTGTGAAATTCAAAATTGAGGTTTTTTTTTTTTTTTTTTTTAGGGATTTTTTTCCAGAGTAGTTTTAAGTTTAAAACAAAACTGACAGGACAATACAGAAATTTCCAATATCACTCACCAAAATGGCACATTTTTAGCCAACAATGAACCTACACTGATATATCATAATCATCCAGAGTTACCTTAGGGCTCACTCTTAGTGTTGTATATTCAGTATTTTGACAAACATATAAGAACATATTTCCATCATTATAGTATTATACAAAGTATTTTCACTTCCCTAAAAATCCTGTATGTTCTCCCTGTTCATCCCACCCTGCCCCCACTGCCTGGCAATCACTCATCTTTGTTTTTAAAGACTTACTTATTTACTTATTTGACAGAGAGAGACAGTGAAAGAGGGAACACAAGCAGGGGGAGCAGGAGAGGGAGAAGCAGGCTTCCCACTGAGCAGGGAGCCGGATTCAGGGCTCAATCCCAAGACCCTGGGATCACGACCTGAGCCGAAGGCAGACGCTTAACCGACTGAGCCACCCAGGTGCCCATCCACTCATCTTTTTATTGTCTCCATATTTCTGCCTTTTTGCCTTGCCAAAATGTCATATAGTTGTAATCAGACAGTATGTAGCCTTTTGAGATTGGCTTTTTTTACTTAGTAATATGCATTTCAGCTTCCTCCATGTCTTTTCCTGGCTTGATAACTCATTTCTTTTTTAGTGCTGAATAATACTCCATTGTCTAGAGGAACATAAACTGGTTGTAGTTCTCCATTCACCTACTGAAGGGTATCTTGGTTGCTTCCAAGTTTTGGCAACAAATGAAGCTGCTATAAAACATCAGTGTGTAGGTTCATGTGTGGACCTAAGCTCTGAAGTCCTCTGGGTAAATACCGAGGAGCGTAACTGCTAGATTGTATGGTAAGAGTGTCTAGTTTTGCCAAAAAAAAAAAAAAAAAAAAAAAATCACCCAATCTTCCAAAGTGTCTGTACCATTTTGCATTCTCAGCAGTGAATGAAAGTTCTTGCTGTTCCACATCCTTGTCAGCGTCTGGTACTGTAAATGTCCAGCTTTTGAACATTCTAATAGGTATGTGGTAATATTGAACTTTATGTTTCAAGTGTTTAACACCCATGGAATTACATGAGCACCAGGGACACAGTAGCAATTCCAAAGATATTTACTCAATAAATGAACTTTCACAGACAGTAGGCATTATAATTCAGGCTACCCATTTAATAAGTTCATGCCAAAATACCCAATTCTTTATCCACATTGAAGCTTAACAAGTTAATTGTTTCAAGTCCTAATCTTTTGATAACCCAGTGACCAACAGTTCTGATCCTAAGGGGAAGACTATCTTCTTTTTTTTACTTGAGCTGGGATACTACATTTCTCATTTAATCACGAATTGTGACTAACACATTTCTATACATTTGTATTTTTTTAAGACTTTATTTATTAGAGAGAGAGAGAGCAAAAGCAGAGGGAGGGGCAGAAGGAGAAGCAGACTCCCCACTGAGCAGGGAGCCAGATGTGGAGCTCTATCCTAGGACCCTGGGATCATGACCTGAGCCGAAGGCAGACACTTAAGAGACTGAGCCACTTAAGGGCCCTGACATTTCTATTTCTTAAAACATTTCTACACATATTGTTTCTAACCAGTGCAATCACAATCAATCTTACATCGTTTTAAGTAGTAAAAGTGCACTGGATAAGATTCCAAAAGGGAACACGTAGAATGTTTCAACGTTAATCTTTAAAGTGGGTTGGACTAAATCCTTATTTTGTGATAGACACTATTAAGTTGTTACACATTATTTAATCTTCAAAATAATTCTTTTTTTAAAAGATTATTTATTTATTTCAGAGAGAGAGAGAGAGATTACAAGTAGGCAGAGAGGCAGACAGAGAGAGGAGGAAGCAGGCTCCCTGCTGAGCAGAGAGCCCCATGCAGGCCTTGATCCCAGGACCCCAAGATCATGACCTCAAGATCATGACCTGAGCTGAAGGCAGAGGCTTTAACCCACTGGGCCACCCAGGCGCCCCAAAATAATTCTTTTAAGTAAAATTATTATTCTCTTTTTTACAGAGGGGAACAAAGGCTTAAAGTTAACTTGGTCAAGTGCTGAAGTTAGATGTGAGATCTGAAACCAAACCTGATGCCAAAGCTTTGGTGCATTTCATTTCTCTATACTGCCTCCTACTGCTAGCCCTATTAACCTCTGACTCCTGTTTATGAGGCAATTCATTTAGCTTTTTCACCATAGTTCAGCAGACATTAATTTTTCTATAAACTGAGATATAGATACTAACCTGTGACAACCCGGGTTATCCCAGTATAATGAAGTTTAAAATGTTTATTTTTGACCAAATTATTAGTTGTTGTAAATAAGTAACAAAATATTTCAATCTCATAAAAATATTTAAGAATTCTTGAGGGGGTAATGTAGAGAGATCTGATATTTGACCTGTAGTAGAGTGACAGTATAAAATGTGAGGAATTTTATTTGAAAAAGGGAATAAAAAAAAAACCTAGATTTTTAAAAATGTACAAACACTGAGGTTTAAATAAGAAATAAAAATAGATTGACAAAATTTGATCTTACATTTTTATCCTTTTAATATATAGTAGTCAAATAAAATGTGTATTTTCAAAACAGCTTATTTCCTTTGTTAAAATTGTGTTTGTGGAAAAAGAGTCATTTATATAGGAAATGGTAATTCGTAAATATGGTTGTGGCCAGTCAGGAATTAGGTCGACAACTCTGTAATTACATGAAATGCTTCTCTTTGTTCCAGTTCAAGATGACGATTACATGGGAGACTAAATTTAGGACATAATTTGAAAATAGGAGACCAGAAATATCTTCATTAATTACTACAATAATAAAATTGTGTACATCATAACATAAAAGTTAATCAAAAGCTTGTTTCACTGGAAAATTTGAGAATAAGAATGTGAATAAGAGACTGAGATGCTAAAATTTCCACTTTAAAATCCAAAAGAGAGGAAAATCACTAGTCAGATTTGCTGGGTATACAAGTCTCATTTAGCAGATTATATGCTGCCAGTTATGATATGAGGTACTTTATGGAATGTGAATTTTATAGTAACAAAAATAATGCTGAGAATTCCTGTGAGGATTAAATGAGATAAAGTATCTAAAGCACTTAGGTAAACTGGCTAATCAAAGGTAGCTATTCCTCTGTAAATAATATTCCTATCACCAACCTTAAGGAGTAGGAATTATTTTTAATTTACAGATAAGGAAACTACAGTTAAGGTGGAGAAAGTAATTTGCCCAAAACTACATAATTTATAAGGGACATAATGAGTAACTAAACACGTTTGTATGATTTCCAAGCCCACAATCACAACTACTGGGTTATATATAAAGAGGATCTAGACAAATAAGCACTTTTATTTAAGTAAGATTAAATGGGATAAACAATAGAGAAAGAGCCAACATACCTAAAAATTGTAGCACACTGCTGAAACCACTGTAAATCCAGTCAAATATGAAGGACATATCCAAATCTTATATGGTCTGGAAAAGAAAAGTGTTTTGAATTCAGTAGTCACCATTGAACAACAGTAAACATGAACTCTGAGTATATAATCCTATAACAACCTTACCATAAGGAGTTAGCCATTCTTATCCAGGGTGGTCTAATCTGATATATACTGATACATAAAAAACAAAAGACCATTAAGCGGGGCGCCTGGGTGGCTCAGTTGGTTGGGTGACTGCCTTCGGCTCAGGTCATAATTCTGGAGACCTGGGATCGAGCCCCACATCAGGCTCCCTGCTTGGTGGGAGGCCTGCTTCTCCCTCTCTCACTCCCCCTGCTTGTGTTCCCTCTCTGGCTGTGTTTCTCTATGTCAAATAAATAAAATCTTTAAAAAAAAAAAAAAAAGACCATAAAAAAAAACAACTAATGGGTATCTGGCTGGCTTAATTAGTAGAACATGTGACTCTTGATCTCAGGAGCCTGAGTTTAAGCCCCAAGTTGGGTACAGAGTTTAGTTTAAAAAAAAAAAGTGTGGTGAGGAAGGGAGGGGAAAGGACATGGGGGTGGTTCAGTTCTTAAGCTCCTGCCTTTGGCTTGGGTCATGATCCCAGGGTCCTGGGATGGAGTCCTGTGTCGGGCTCCTTGCACCCTCTCTCTCTCTCTGACAAATACATACAATCTTAAAAAAAAAAAAAAGAAAGAAAGAAAAGTAAAAGCCCTCTTTCCATTCTTAAAAAACAAAAAAATTGATTAAAAGAACAAAACTAGAGAACATTATTTGCCAATCAGAGTGGCAAACACAAAAATGAAGTTTAATTTTTTTTTTTAAAGATTTTATTTATTTGACAGAGAGAAACACAGCTAGAGAGGGAACACAAGCAGGGGGAGTGAGAGAGGGAGAAGCAGGCTTCCTGCCGAGCAGGCAGCCCGATGTGAGACTCGATCCCGGGTCTCCAGGATCTTGACCTGAGCCAAAGGCAGTTGCTTAACCAACTGAGCCACCCAGGCGCCCCGAAAATGAAGTTTAACAGCCACAACTGGAAAAGATGTGGTAAGAGAGCTAGTTAGTGGCAGTATAAATTGGTGCAAATCTTTCTAACAACTAATTCCGCAGTAATAAATTTACAGTTTGACCCAAGAATTCTACTTACTTACTTATTTATTTATTTATTTATTTATTTAAGATAGGCTTTAACTCACAACCCTGAGATCAAGACCTTAGCTGAGATGAAGAGTTGGATGCTTAACCAACTGACCACCAGGCACCCCCAAGAATTCTTTTAGAAATTGCCCTAGGGGCGCCTGGGTGGCTCAGTTGGTTGGGCGACTGCCTTCGGCTCAGGTCATGATCCCGGAGACCCGGGATCGAGTCCCACATCGGGCTCCTTGCTCGGCAGGAAGCCTGCTTCTCCCTCTCTCACTCCCCCTCCCTGTGTTCCCTCTCTGGCTGTGTTTCTCTCTGTCAAATAAATAAATAAATAATCTTTAAAAAAAAAAAAAAGAAAAAGAAATTGCCCTAAATACGGATTTTTTTTTTTTTTTTAAGATTTTTATTTATTTGACAGAGAGAAACACAGCCAGAGAAGGAACACAAGCAGGGGGAGTGAGAGAGGGAGAAGCAGGCTTCCTGCTGAGCAGGGAGCCCGATGTGGGACTCAATCCCGGGTCTCCAGGATCATGACCTGAGCCGAAGGCAGTCGCTTAACCAACTGAGCCACCCAGGCGCCCCAATACGGACAGTCTTATAAAAGAAGTGCATCAAAGCATTATGTAAGAAAAATTTTGGAAGTAATCTATATTCAGCAGTAATTTAAATGAAGTATATATGGTCTATCAAATAGATAACCAAAACCTAGAGTGGAGGAAGGAAGTGCAAAAAGAGATGAAAAAACAAAATTTATGATAATGAAGTAAGTTTCCGAGTCTGATTATACCTATGTGGAGTAAAAACCCACTTTCTGTTACTTTTGGTCTTCTGCAGCAAAAGGTAATTGGTGGTAAATGTCTGGGTCTGTCATCTCTGCATTTTTCAAATTTTAATCATACTACTGAATATTAAAAAACATTTTCTTTTTAAAAAATTTTTTTAAAAAGATTTTATTTATTTACTTGACAGACAGAGATCATAAATAGACAGAGAGGCAGGCAGAGAAAGAGAGGGAAGCAGGCTCCCCACTGAGCAGAGAGCCCGATGTGGGACTCGATCCCAGGACTCTGAGATCATGACCTGAGCTGAAGGCAGAGGCTTAACCTTCTGAGCCACCCAGAGGTGCCCTAAAAAAACATTTTCTTAAATCACCATAGAAAATGCAGAGCACAGTTTTGTTTAGCATTTACTTGACATGGGCCTGATAACTAATAAAGCTAATACGGAAAGAAAAGAAAAAGCCTGGAGAAAGGAAAGATCACACATACAAAAATACACTTTCAGATCAACAAAGTTCATTTTCTAGAGTTAAACAAAACCAAGTCCTAAGAATCTGAAAAGTTCTACTACCTTTGACATTCTTTAGACAAAGTGTGACACACACTACTTTCTTTTCTTTTTTTTTTAAAGATTTTATTTATTTGACAGAGAGAAACACAGCTAGAGAGGGAACACAAACAGAGAGACTGAGAGAGGGAGAAGCAGGCTCCCCGCTGAGCAGGGAGCCCGATGTGGGACTCGATCCCGGCTCTCCGGGATGGTGACCTGAGCCGAAGGCAGTCGCTTAACCAACTGAGTCACCCAGGCGCCCCACACTACTTTAACTACCTCTCAGTCTGTGGGCTGCCAACCTTATCAAGACAGGCCCACCAAACTCTGAACTGCTAGAGGATAAGGTGTTAAGAGATTACATTGCCTTGAAAGTGAGAGATAAAAGAGACACCTACCTCCAGTTTAGGAGGCCTGGCAATATTTACTAGGATATTCCCTGGATCCAGGCAATAGTCTCTCCCTTCTTCCATCCCCTTACTTAAACTCACAAGAGCAAAATTTTGTTCTTGCAACCAGTCCATTCCTGAGAATGACTCACAAACTATGAAGTTTCACGTGTCAGTAGCACAAGAATGAGAACTACAAGAGCCACAAATATAAAATCCAGGGATGCCTGCGTGGCTCAGTAGGTTAAGCATCTGCCTTTGGCTCAGGTCATGATCCCAGGGTCCTAGGATCAAGTCCTACACTGGCTCCTTGCTCAGCAGGGAGCCTGCTTCTCCCTCTGCCTGCTGATCCCCCTGCTTGTGTGCATGCTCTCTCTCTCTCTCTCTCTGACATAATAAATAAATAACATCCTAAAAAGAAAAAACTCTCAGGGCACCTGGGTCAGTTGGTTGGGCGACTGCCTTCGGCTCAGGTCATGATCCCGGAGACCCAGGATCGGGTCCCATATGGGACTCCCTGCTCGGCGGGAAGCCTGCTTCCCCCTCTCTCACTCCCCTTGCTTGCCCCCTCTCTCACTCCCCTTGCTTGTGTTCCCTCTCTGGCTGTGTTTCTCTCTGTCAAATAAATAAAATCTTAAAAAAAAAAAAAAAGAAAGAAAGAAAGAAAAAACTCTCCTTCTGCTCCTCACCACTGCCCATTCTAAAATAAATATATAAAATTTTTTAAAAATCCAGTACCTTAGAAGTTCTTATTTTACTCAAGTTGAAAACTATATCTCATTCTAATATTATTCTTCTAGGTCATGTAGAAATTGAAACTTGTAGTCACATAAAATATACACAAGTGGCTTATCTTTTCTGAAGATTTTTAGGTAAGATGTGTATTTTTTTTTTCTTTTTAAAGGTTTTATTTGGGGCGCCTGGGTGGCTCAGTTGGTTAAGCGACTGCCTTCGGCTCAGGTCATGGTCCCAGAGACCCGGCATCGAGCCCCACATCTCGATGCCCCACATCGGGCTCCCTGATCGGTGGGAAGCCTGCTCCTCCCTCTCTCACTCCCGCTGCTTGTGTTCTCTCTCTGACTGTGTTTCTCTCTGTCAAATAAATAAAATCTTTTAAAAAAATAAAATAAAATAAAAAATAAAAAATAAAGCTTTTATTTATTTGACAGAGAGAAACACAGCTAGAGAGGGAACATAAGCAGGGGGAGTGAGAGAGGGACAAGCAGGGCTCCTGCAGAGCAGGAAGTCTAATGCCAGGCTAGATACTGGGACTCCAGGATCATGACCTGAATAGAAGGCAGATGCTTAATGACTGAGCCGCTAGGCGCCTCAAGATGTGTTTTTTTCAAATAGCATCATAATTTAAAGTGCCCTTTATGTTCTGTATAGAAAAAGAGAAAAAAAAAAAAAAAGAAAAAGAGAAAACCAGTCCTCCTTGTTTCTACAACCACAGTCCTATTTCCACAGTTCTACAGAAACAGTAAGTTGTAGCTAAGGTTTCTTGGATGATGTTCAGCCTGAATCTTGAAGATTAAACAAGAGTTTGCTAAGTGGTTGTTATGCTATGTGCAGAGGTGTGAAACTAAGTGGGGAGAGCAAAAAGTCAGGTACTGTGAAATGATGGGACAGGTTAGGGGGCTACAAACTTAGTGTCAGTCAACAGATGCTCACAAGTGAGGCATAAGTCAGGAGAAATAAATCTGAGACTAAATGTAGGCCTTTGGTCTTCATTCTTGCTACCTATAACATATGGACATAAGAAACAATACTGAATCAGTCTTTCAATTCAATAAAGCAAAGCAAACAAGAAATAGCAGCTACCTCTATGAACATTATCATTTGTTGAAAGGTTAAGAAGGGGCGCCTGGGTGGCTCAGTTGGTTGAGCGACTGCCTTCGGCTCAGGTCATGATCCCGGAGACCCGGGATCGAGTCCCATATCCAGCTTCCTGCTCAGCGGGAAGCGTGCTTCTCCCTCTCTCAGTCCCCCTGCTTGTGTTCCCTCTCTGGCTGTGTTTCTCTCTGTCAAATAAATAAAATCTTTAAAAAAAAAAAAAAAAAAGAAAAAAGAAAGGTTAAGAACAAGAGCTATGGAGTCAGGACTTTACCACCGACCTTAGGCAAGTTACTTCAATTTCCTTATCTGTAAACTGGGGATAATAATAGCTACCTGAGATGGTTGTGAATATTAAATCCATTAATACACACAAAGCACTTAGTATCTGGCATGGAAGAAGCATTCAGTATTAGCTTAAGCTCTTATTTCTTCTACCATGTGGCCAATAGGACTAGGCACTTTATGGATGTCAACACTAAATAACCCAACAGCCTTTCAAAGTAAATTTATTATTACTATTATTATTATCATTATTATTATTATTATTAAGTAGGCTCCATGCCCAATGTAGGGCTTGAACTCAGGACCCCAAGATCAAGAGTCCCATGCTTTACTGACTGGGCCCCCAAGTAAATACATTACTGTGTTTACTTTATGTTGCCATTTTACAGAAGAAAAAACTGAAGTTACAGTAGCTAAAATTCAAGAATTAGGGATTGGCACATCCAAGTTCCAAATTCGGGTCTTTCGGACTTCCAGGTCTGTCGGACTTCCAGGTCTGTCTATTCACTTTCTCTTACACTGCAGTGGTTTTATGACAAAGTTTTTGTTTGTTTTTTGTTTTTTTTTTGTTAAGATTTTATTTATTTGACAGAGAGAAACACAGGCAGAGAGGGAACACAAGCAGCGGGAGTGAGAGAGGGAGGAGCAGGCTTCCCACCAAGCAGGGAGCCCGATGTGGGACTCAATGCCAGATCTCCAGGATCATGACCTGAGCCTAAGGCAGTCACTCAACCAACTGAGCCACTCAGGCGCCCCATGACAAAGTTTTAAAGGCTTAAATTTGTTTAAATGGCTACATACCATTTTTTTAATCACTCCAGCTTATGACTCTGACATATAATTCCTCCTCCCTCACATCTCACATCTAGTTAGTTATTCCCCAGCTCTATCACTTTATGCAGTCTCAAGCTTTCTTTGATTCATACAAGAACCAGTAAAGTGAAGAACTTAAATCACATTCCCAAACTATCATCTTAACCTCAAATTTTGTGTGTACCAGTCTGTACACACCCTCCGGAGTGGCTTCATCAAAATGTCTTGCTGCATGTTGACTTGCTGCATGATCAGGGTGACTCTAACTCCCCACTTTCTGGGGACAGTCTCAGCAAAGTTAGCTCACTACAATTATTAAGAGTGCTTCCTTTCACTCTCAGAAGCATCCTGATAGATGTGAAATTATATGGCCACCTCATACCTTTGGATAGACTGCCATTGGAGGTCTGTGAGCTGAGAAACAATTCAAACTCCTCATCCAGTACTACAGAACTTCCACTATCTACCTTTTGGTTACCTTTACAAGCTTAAATCTTCTCTACTTGTAGTTTTCCCTGGGTCAAAATAAACCATTTGCCATTCACTGCCAGTGACCTATATTACCAACCTTAAAATTGTCGGGGACGGTGCATGATCCGCCCTTCCCTCCATGCCCAAGCCACCAGAAATTCTGGTGGAGGTACCTGTGAATGTGAATGAAAGTCCCTCTGGGCTTTCCCCGCCTAGAATCCGGAAAGCCACTTACCCTGTGGGTCAGGGCGATATGTCCTTGGTGTGCTTATTCAAGACATAGTTCCATTTAACCCTTCTCCTAGTAATCATATCTCTGTATCTCTTATCTGTATTTCTTGATCCCTCTGCCTCAATGGTCTCAACTTCTGTGAGTTTAAGCAATCACTCTGTACCCTGCAGTAACAATACTAATCCTGTCTCTAGGGTGGGTGCAAAAGCAGTTAAAGATTTAACTGCTCCACCCAACTTCCTCACTTGGGAATAATAAAAGACTGGGACCCCTGACAGTCAAATACAGAGACTGAGAGACTGAGAGATGGAGGCAGAGACTGGGAGGCTGAGAGACGGAAGACTGTGAGATGGAAACAGAAGACTGAGAGTGAAAGACAGACTGGAAGAGGAAGAGAGAAGAGACAAAGCCATGAGACTGAGAGTCTGAGAGACGGAGATAGAGAGACAGAAACAGAGACAGAGAGAGACAAAGCAGAGAGAGTAGAGAGAGACAGAAAGATTGAGAGAGAAAAAGAGAGCAACAGAAACAGAAGCAGAGAAAGAGAGAAACTGGACAGAAAGCAAGAGAGACAGAAGCAGAGAGAGCAAGATAGACAGAACCAACTGTTTGCCTAAAGCTAGATTGATGTAACTAAAAAGCTTTAAATAAAGAACCCTGAAGACACAGTTTTCAGGAGAGGAGATCCCCACGCCACTCTTCGCGTCCCGTCTCCTCATTTTATCACTGACTCCGTCGCCACCTTCGGGGAACCCCGACCGTTACCGCTGCCGGGGCCGGCTCCCAGCATAAAATCTCTGCCCATTTTCCTTCACAAATTAATTTCTCCAAACAATTCAACCTAAAGGCCTCCTGCCTCAAGCACCAGCCAAATGCGATGGAAGAAAAGAGTTTTCGGGCGCCTGGATGGTTCAGTGGGTTAAAGCCTCTGCCTTTGGCTCAGATCATGATCTCAGGGTCTTGGGATCCAGGCCCGTACCAGGCTCTCTGCTCAGCAGGGAGCCCGCTTCCCTCTCTGCCTGCCTCTCTGCCTGCCTGTGATCTCTCTCTCTATCAAATAAATAAATAAAATCTTAGAAGAAAAAAAAAGAAAGAAAGGAGTTTTCACTTGAGATGGTATTTAAGGGACAGAAGGAGTGGAAGAACCAAGAGAACCCTGCAAGGACAGAACTCAAAGAGGGCCACCTAGGTGGCTTAGTCAGTTAAGCATCTGCCTTCAGCTCCGGACATGATCACGGTGTCCTGGAATGGAGCCCCAAGTCAGGCTCCCTGCTCAGAGGGGAGTCAAGTTCTCCCTCTCCCTCTGCCCTTCCATTTGCTTATGCTCTCCCTCTTGTTCACTCTCTCAAATAAATAAAATCTTTAGAAAATAGTAACAAAAAAACCCAAGAACAGATGGTGGCAAAAGTGTAAAGAAGTTAGCCCCATGAAGTACTGCTGCAGAGATGTCACAGCTTGCTTTGTGACAAGGTGACGACCACTGACAGCATGAGCTGCCCACAGCAGAGCAGGGATCCAGGAGACCCAAGGCAAGTACTTAAAGCACAGCAGAGCTGCGGTCTCCAGAAGTAATTAACTGTGTGACCTTAGAACAAGCCAGTTTCTTTTGCAAACTCTCTCAGGGTGTTGTAAAGATCAAGTGAGATAAAATGCACAAAATAAGTACATAATACCTAGTTGCTGTTATTATGGAGGAGTAGGACAGAAGGTCAATAGCTGGAGGCAGTATGGAAAGATTCCTGTTTCAAAGAGTTTGAAATGAAGGACAAGTGGGATTTTCTTCTTAAGGAAGGTTAAGTATGTTGATGAGAAGGAGCTAGCAGAAAGGGAGAGGTTAAAGATGAGAGAGAAAGGAAGGAATTAAGCAAAAGGAGCTAAGTCTCAAGAAAAGCCAGGGCTGAGAGCACATCTGTTCTAAGAGTAAGGGAGGAGAGCCAGGGAATACACAGTGGAGGTGGCAGGAATTAGACTC
Source organism: Spilogale gracilis (assembly GCA_004023965.1). Taxonomy (NCBI): domain Eukaryota; kingdom Metazoa; phylum Chordata; class Mammalia; order Carnivora; family Mephitidae; genus Spilogale; species Spilogale gracilis. The sequence goes on along the minus strand of PITA01017651.1, from coordinate 13,384 downwards.
CAAAAGTGAAGAAGGGGTACAGAGAATTTTCTGTGGAGCAGACTGAGGATTCGAATATTACTGTGGGGAAAAGACCAAGTCAAAGGACTGCTAAAAAAGGCCAAGTGCTCCGCTGGGGCTGAAAAATATTCACAGCACTGCCCATCTGCATGGATTTCCAACCTCCTCCTGCCACCCTCACTTCCCAACGAGCATCAGCTTTACAGAATATGGAGTGAACATGGATTAGGACCTGAAAAAAGACAATGGGAACAGGAATTTGAGAGTACCAGTGAGAGGCTGAAGTGATATAATCAAAAGTTCACGATGCCTGACTAAAGGTATAAAGGCAGCTAGTATATGGGGATAAACTGGGGAAGAAAAGGCAGGCTTCATAGATGAGAACTAAAAAGAACAGGGAGGAAAATGTCTGATCAAAACGCAACTGTAGACATAGTCATAGTAAAAGGGCAACAAAAGTGAAAGATGGAGCAGAATTGTGTCAGCAAACTGGACGAGAATGTGGCATTCAAAGATTGAAGAGGATTAGGTCTGGGTGGTGGCAAGTTCCAAGGCCTAGCTCTGGCACAGACAGATGAAGAAAACTGGAGTCAAAGAAGGGAAGTCAGGCTACCTGGTATACTGTCCACGCTGACAGCAGAATCACCTGGAAGAACAGAGGGCCAGACAGAGCAAGACTGAATCAAGTGACAAAGTCCTCATTGAAGGGGTACCTGGTTGTCAGTGGAACATGCAACTTCTGATCTCAGGGTCATAAGTTCAAACCCCATGTTGAGGACAGAGTTTACTAAAGAAGGAAGTCCTCCCTGAAGATGACAGTTAGTAGGTGAAAGCTATGAGACTGACAGAGAATGGAACAGGGTAAACCTTAAAGGAAAAACAACTTTTGCATAAAGATGGTCCAAATTTGGGGCGCCTGGGTGGCTCAGTTGGTTAAGCGACTGCCTTCAGCTCAGGTCATGATCCCGGAAACCCGGGATTGAGTCCCACATCGGGCTCCCTGCTCGGCGGGAAGCCTGCTTCTCCCTCTCTCACTCCCCCTGCTTGTGTTCCCTCTCTGGCTGTATTTCTCTCTGTCAAATAAATAAAATAGTAAAAAAAAAAAAAAAAAGATGGTCCAAATTTGCTGTTGTAAAATTTGTCCCTAGAGAAATAATTTATTAACATATAAACTTTGCTTTAGAAGATAACGAGATAGGGGCGCCTGGGGGGCTCAGTTGGTTAAGCAACTGCCGTGGGCTCAGGTCATGATCGAGCCCCACATTGGGCTCCCTGCTCAGCGGGAAGCCTGCTTCTCCCTCTCTCGCTCCCCCATTTGTGTTACCTCTCTGACTGTGTTTCTCTCTGTCAAATAAATAAAATAAAATAAAAAATAAAAAAAAAGAAGATAACAAGATATTTCTATTTCTATAAAGTTGTGGTTTCTAAGAACCTTAAAACAAGGTAGGAAGCATTAGTCGTTTTAAAGTAGAAATAAAAATGCCCAACTAAGAATAAAAGTTACTTAGCCATAAACAGATACCTGAGCCCTGAGAAGAGGTTACACAACACCATGAATACACTATTAGACATGTGAAGAGCAAAGGTCAAGAATAAGGAAACATATACACGTCAGCAGATTTATTTATTGCATGAACAACAAACAGGAAAAGTGCCTGTGCAGATTAGAAGAGTGATCTACTCCAGTAACATGAAAATCAGTACAGAAGAACAGAATGGAGCAGAATCTCTCAAATTACAAGTAAATGCTTAAAGCCTTCTCCCATTAAACTTAAATGAATGATTCCATTTACATGAAATGTCTGGAACATGTAAGTTCTCAGACTAAGTTAGTGGTTGTCAGTCAAGGGAGGTAAGGGGAAACTGGGAGTGACTGCTAACAGGTAGTGAATTTCTTCTTGGGTGATGAAAATGTTCTGGAACAGATAGTGATGATGGCTGCATAACACTGTGAATATACTAAAAACACTGAATTGTATACTTTAGGAGGATAAATTTTATGATATGTGAACTATCTTTCAATGAAGCTATTATTAAAATAAATAAAAACAAAAGTACCAATGGTCTAAAAAGGCAAATATAACATTGGAGTAGCATTATAGAAACACAATACATTATTAATTTTGGGAGGCAAAGGATGGTAGAACTATGGTGAAAGTGAGTACCTATCCCAGGATTTTAAAAATCTGGATCTAGGGGCGCCTGGGTGGCTCAGTTGGTTAAGCAACTGCCTTCGGCTCAGGTCATGGTCCCGGAGACCCGGGATTGAGTCCCCCATTGGGCTCCCTGCTCGGCAGGAAGCCTGCTTCTCCCTCTCTCACTCCCCCTGCTTGTGTTCCCTCTCTAGCTGTGTTTCTCTCTGTCAAATAAATAAATAAAATCTTTAAAAAAAAAAATCTGGATTTAATATGCATCTTTTGAACTACTATTATTTCTTTCTGGGAAAGGCAATCTTTCTGAGCTCCAGTTTCTTCTTACTAATAAGAATATTATCTGCCTCACAGAGTTTTAAGAATGATTCATTATGGGGCGCCTGGGTGGCTCAGTCATTAAACGACTGCCTTTGGCTCAGGTCATGATCCCAGGGTCCTGAGATCGAACCCCATATCGGGCTCCCTGCTTGGCGGGAAGTCTGCTTCTCCCTCTCCCTCTGCCCCTGCTTGTGTTCCCTCTCGCTGTGTCTTTGTCAAATAAATAAATAATACCTTTAAAAAAAAAAAAGAATGATTATGATAATGTACCTGAAAACATTTTGAATACTACAGAATGTAAAGTGGCATTAACTCATTCCGACTAAATTAACTGAAATTCAAAACACAAACTTTATTTTTTAACAATTTTTTTTTCTTTTTTTAAAGATTGTATTTATTTATTTGACACAGAGAGATCACAAGTAGGCAGAGAGGCAGGCAGAGAGAGGAGGGGCAGGCTCCCTGCCGAGCAGAGAGCCCGATGCGGGCCTCGATCCCAGGACCCTGAGATCATGACCTGAGCCGAAGGCAGAGGCTTTAACCCACTGAGCCACCCAGGCGCCCAACAATTTTTTTTTTTAAAGTAATCTCTACACCCAGTGTGGAGTTTGAACTCACAACCCTGAGATAAAGAGTTCTGCGGTTGGGGCACCTATGTGGCTCAGTCATTAAGTGACTGCCTCCTGTTCAGGTCATGATCCCAGAGTCCCTGGATCAAGCCCCACATCAGGCTTCCTGCCTAGCGGGAAGCCTGCTCCTCCCTCTCTCACTCCTCCTGTTTGTGTTCCCTCTCTAGCTGTGTTTCTGTCAAATAAATAAATAAAAATAAATAAATAAATAAATAAATAAATAAATAAATAAATAAATAGGGTTGTACACTCTATAAACTGAGCCAGGTGCCTTTCAAAAGCACAAACCCTAAATGTCAATTTTCAAGTTAACTTCATTATTAACGAGAATATGGAAAAACGTATTTTAAAATGAAAAAATTTTTTTTTTAGAGAGACAGGAAAAGAGGGAAGGGAAGAGGGAGAGAGAGAGAGAATCTTAAACAGGCTGCAGGCCCAGAGCTGAGCCCAACTCAGGGCTCTATCTCACAACCCTGAGATCACAACCTGAGCAGAAATCAAGAGTCAAATGCTTAAATAACTGAGCCACCCAGGCACTCCAATATGAAATAGTTTTTAATGATATTTTTCATGAATGACTTTAATTATTGACAACACTGTCATTGACCATCACCAAAAAAGGTACTAGAATAAATTCCTTCAACTCTAGGTAAAGATATTTACTAGAAAAGATTAATCATAATATTCTACCCAACTTCATCAGGTTTATAATGAAAACATGCATAAATTCCTTAAGATCAGTAAAACTACCTGTAAACTAATATTATGCACACTTCTCTTTTAAATTCAAATAGGACTAGAAATATGAGCCCAAACTCTGCTTGACCACATTTTACAGAATTTCAGCAAGGCCCTGTGCATTACCGAGGATGGAAAGTAATAATGTTAAATGTTTCAAGACAGTGCTGACCCTATTCTCCCCTAAAATTCTTAGATTTTTCTTTCTATAGCCTTTAAAGTTTTGAAACAGTGATGCAAATATAAAACTCAAGAGAATATTTTATGATTGAAAGTATAGCAATCATAGTAATGGAATTAGATCTTTGCGTTGATGCAATCAACAAAAAGTACAAACTCTAGTTTCCTTTGGGGAAAAGTGACAGTCAACTGAAAGGTTAAATCTGTGACAAATATTATGAAAAGTTGTGAGTCTTGAGTACTGAACTTGCCTATACTGAATTAAGAAAATGAAATCAATATAATCAGTGGCAAATTCAATCCTTAATATTTTTTTTAAAAAGCTCTAGGCCCGGGGCACCTGGGTGGCTCAGTTGGTTAAGCGACTGCCTTCGGCTCAGGTCATGATCCTGAAGACCCAGGATCGAGCCCCACATTGGGCTCCCTGCTCAGCAGGAAGCCTGCTTCTCCCTCTCTCACTCCCCCTGCTTATGTTCCCGCTCTAGCTGTGTTTCTCTTTGTCAAATAAATAAAAATCTTTAAAAAAAAAAAAAAAAAAAAAAAGCTCTAGGCCCAACACTGGGCTTGAACTCATGACCCCAAGATCGAGTGGTTTGCCCCACCCACTAAGCCAGCCAGGTACCCCCTTAAAATAACTTTTTTTTTTTAAAGATTTTATTTATTTATTTCACAGACAGAGAGGTCACAAGTAGGCAGAGAGGCAGACAGAGAGGAGAAGGAGGCTCCCTGCTGAGCAGAGAACCCAATGTGGGCATAGATCCCAAGACCCTAGATCATAACCCAAGCGGAAGGCAGAGGCTTAACCCACTGAGCCACCCAGGTGCCCCTCCCCCCTAAAATACTCTTAACTGAAATTGTTCAAAAGTTATACACAAGAAAGAAAAAGCTTTCTTTTTCTTTTTTTCTTTCATTTTTATTTAAATTCTAGTTAGTTAACATATAGTGCCTTCTGGTTTCAGGAGAATTCAGTGGTTCATCACTTACAAAAGACACTTTTCAAACATGTGATTTTAAAAGTATTTGCCTAGTAATGTTTTGTAGAGAAATCATTTAAATGGGTATCAAACAAGTATACTCAAAGAGGGTGGGGGAAATAATCATTACTACAGAATTCTGATTTACAAACTTCATACAATGTGGCAGTGATTTTCATTCCTGATAGCCTAATCTCGTCTCAATTCCTGCTTGAAGTGCAAGAAAAGGATGGTTAAAATGTACTTTTTCCAACTACTTATCTTTGTAATTACTAACAATGCTTCTCTACCATTTCTTTTTTCTTTTTCTTTTTTTTTTTTTTTTTTAAAGATTTTCTTTATTTGACAGAGAGAAACACAGCTAGAGAGGGAACACAAGCAGGGGGAGTGAGAGAGGGAGAAGCAGGCTTCCCGCCTAGCAGGGAGCCCAAGGTGGGGCTCGATCCAGGGTCTCCAGGATCATGACCTGAGCCGAAGGCAGTCGCCCAACCAACTGAGCCACCCAGGCGCCCCCCATTTCTTTTTTTTTTAAGATTTTATTTATTTGGCACAGAGATCATAAATAGTCAGAGAGGCAGGCAGAGAAAAGGGGGAAGCAGGCTCCCTGCTGAGCAGAGATCGTTATGTGGGCCTCCATCCCAGGACCCTGAGATCATGACCTGAGCCGAAGGCAGAGGCTTAACCCTCTGAGCCACCCAGGCAGCCCTTAATATTTCTAAAATAAAGTCAAAACATCCCTTTTCTGCAAACTCAGAAAATGCCACTTAATTATAAGATTAGTTTTTAGGGGCGCCTGGGTGGCTCAGTTGGTTAAGCGACTGCTTTCGGCTCAGGTCATGATCCTGGAGACCCGGGATCAAGTCCCACATCGGGCTTCCTGCTCGGCAGGAAGCCTGCTTCTCCCTCTCTCACTCCCCCTGCTTGTGTTCCCTCTCTGGCTGTGTTTCTCGCTGTCAAATAAATAAAATCTTAAAAAAAAAAAAAAAAAAAGATTAGTTTTTAAAGTTCCAAATAGTTTGGTAATGAATGTAAATCCTCCAAACGGTATTAGATGTAAACACTGCTTTGCTTTGTCGGCACCACTAATTACTGACAAATTGTTAATATTCCCTTATTCCTCATCTGTAAAATAGAGATACCATTACCTTCCTTAATGAAGTGTGTGAATGGCTAGCACCTCACACATAGGAGACAGTAAATGTTTCCTTTTCTTTCATAATTTTTTTTTAAGATTTTATTTATCTATTTGACAGAGAGAGAGGGCGGGCACAAGAAGCCAGAGAGAGAGGCAGAGGGAGAAGCAGACTCCTGGCTGAGCAAGTAGCCCCAGGCAGGACTTGATCCCAGGACCCTGAGATCATGACCTCAGCCAAAGGCAGACGCTTAACCGACTGAGCCACCCAGTCGCCCCTTCTTTTATATTCTTTTATTTTTAAAGATTATTTATTTATTTAAAAGAGAGAAACACAGCTAGAGAGGGAACACAAGCAGGGGGAGTGAGAGGGAGAAGCAGGCTTCCCACTGAGCAGGGAGCCTGATGAGGGGATGATCCTGAGACTCCGGGATCATGACCTGAGCCAAAGGCAGATGCTTAACGACTGAGCCACTCAGGCGCCCCTTCTTTTATACTCTTCACTGTTATTTTAACACTTAACCTAGGATATTCGTCAGAGTAAGACATGTGGTAATACTGAGCTTGACAAATAAATATCCAAATAATACTAACTTTAATTGTTCAAGTTAAAAGGATTCTCTCACCTCGTTTTGCCCAATGTACCAAATACTTTACGTTCCTAATGAGTTTGGATCTTTGGGCCAATGAGGTCAGAGTTTCAGGTGATATCAAAACAAATTTCTACGTTGTTCAAACATCTTGTAACAATTTATAAATGATTACAGTTTCCCCCCAACCAGTTTATCTTTTCTCCCACTCAGCTGGGACTTGCGCTACGGCCAAACGTTAACTTCTACTAGTAAGGAAGCTCACTTTGCCGCCACAGTGGGAGAACTGAAAACACGGCGTCACAGGTCTTGAGCTGTCAATGATCTCCACCGCCTTCACCTGACGAGGTGAGGAAACTGAGGCTGAGGCGAAGGAAGGGCTTATCTGTGGCTTACAGTCAACTCGTTCTTTCGTGGAATGACACCGTTTGACGGCAGCAGGTGTACTATCCAGTGGACTCTGAGAGCGACCACCGCAGAGCAGAAGAAGAACCCGTTCCCTTTAGTGCCGCCTGACTCTGGAGAGGAAAACAGGGACCCCTTTCTCTCCTTGCCACAAGCAGGGGCCCGGTGGGTTCAGGCCCGAAAAGTGCACCTTCCCTGCGATCCACAGCTGCCGCCTGCGGGTTCTACCGGGAGAAGAGACCGCCACTCACCTGCGAATGGAGAGCTTGCAATTCCTCACCTGGAGACCGCCCTACACCCTTCTAGTTCGAAATGCAAAGCGCAATGGCCGCCGAGGTCCCAGCTCCCGTCAGCTCCTTCCGGGACGGGGGTTGCTTCCATCCCCATGGTCCGCAGGGCCACAGTTCCACAAGCCCAGAGTTCCGCCTCCTCGCTGTTCCGCCAACCCCAAGGCCGAGCGCGCCTGCTTGAGAGAGCCAGCGTTCCCGCAAACTCGTCTCCCCACGTCCCCCCGAAAGGGCTTCAGGGGCGCGAGAGCCTAGGCAGAGAAGGGAATTCGAGTCTGCAGCTTGGGAAAATTATACATGACATCCGTTTTTTATTATATATATTAAAATATATGTATATATATATATTTTTAAGTACATCTGTTTCTTGAATTTACGTTATTTACAAAACGTAATCATGTGCCAGATAATGGGTCGGATGCTAGGTTTTAAGTTTTAAACAAGACCGTCTTGACTCTGACGTTCTTTACTAATGGATTAACGTTACCATCCTTAAATGTGTTTAAATAAGAATATTTGGGTGCCTTGAATGAAACTGTGATGCTCTCAAGTTTGCTCTCAAGCCAGGTTCGCAGGTCATAGGACAGAAAGAGGACAGGTTTGGAGGTCATAGGACAGAAGAACCCCTTTGGGGTTAAAGAATGGATTATTCAGTAGAAGAAAAACCTATAACTTCCTCTGCTGTACCTCCCCCTTTCTGCTGCACCCTCAGGAAATGCCTTATGTCTTCCCTTGTGTCTTCCCTTGACATTTGCCATTTCTTCTGCTAGAACAAATTTACTAAACCTCTCCTCTCCACCTCCCTATGTCATATATACTCTTAAGGTCTCAGTATAGATAAACCTCTGTCATCAAAACCTCCCTCCCAGGGGTGCCTGGGTGGCTCCTTCAGTTATGCTTCTCTCTCTTGATTTCAGCGCAGGTCATAATCTCAGGGTTTGAGATCCAGCCCCATGTAGGGTTCTGTGCTTAGTGGGGAGTCTGCTTAAGATTTTCTCCCTCCCCTTCCCTTCTACCCCTCCTGCTCCCCCAGGTCTCCCTTTGTCTCAAATAAATAAATAAGTAAATAAAATCTTAAAAAACAAAACAAAAAATAAACAAAACTCCCTCCCAAACTTGGTTTCCCCAGCAAATGTACAATTAGCTTATTATCATTCAAGTTACCTTATAATTGTGCAAGTAAATATGTGATTATCTGTGTAGAGTCTCCCCCAGTAGACATTCTCTAAGCTTCCTTAGATCAGGAACCATATCTGCCTTTTCCTCTCTTGAACCTAATTTCAGTGCTTGGCATACAATAAGCACTCAATACATATGAGCAAGTGATCCATTCATAAATAAAGGACTCCTGCATACTTTTTTTTTTTTAAAGATTTTATTTGACAGAGAGAAAGCACAAGCCGGGAGTCCGATGCAGGGCTCAATCCTAGGACCCCGGGATCATAACCTCAGCAGAAGGCAGACACTTAACTGGCTGAGCCATCCAGGCACCCCTCCTGGGTAGTTTTTGTCCTCAAGGGGTTGAAGAATTTCCCTAGAGTCCATTGATCTGAGTTAGAGGAACTTGTTTTTCCAGTCCAGGTTCCCCTCTACTCTCCTTTCTCTTACCTACTCTTGAATCCAGTTTGATTTCTTTAAAATTAATACAAGAAATCCCATTTAAAATGGAGTCAGGAGGTATATGTGGCTGGCTCAAGTCAGTGGAGGTTTGAACTCTTGGTCTTGGGATCATGACTTGGAGCCTAATGTTGCATATAGAGATCACTTAAATATATCTTAAATACATACATACATACACACACATATGTATACTAAATAAATAAATCTTAAAAAAAAATCTTAGGGGCACCTGGGTGGCTCAGTTGTTAAGCATCTGCCTCTGACTCAGGTCATGATCCCGGAGTCCCAGGATTGAGCCCCATATTGGGCTCCCTGCTCAGCGGGAGGACTGCTTCTCCCTCTCTCCCTCCCTCTACTTGTGTTCCCTCTCCAGCTGTGTCTCTCTGTGTCAAATAAATAAATAAAATTTTTAAAGTAAATAAATAAAAATACAATCTTAAAAAATAATCTTTATCTTAAAAAATCTTTGAAAATAAATCTTAATCTTTATTATATAAATAATAATAATATATATATAATAAAATAAAAAAGTAAAATGGAGTCAGGAGCCAGAAGTGGGAGCTCTTATACCCTACCACTCTTCCTCCATTGCAGACCTCAACAGGAAGAGACTTACCTTGCATTCCATAGGAAAAAGACTGTATTTTTGTTTAAATGAGGATTCATGTCTTTGTTTGTTTGTTTGTTTTAAGATTTTTTTAAATTTATTTATTTGACAGAGAGAAACATAGCCAGAGAGGGAACACAAGCAGGGGGAGTGAGAGAGGGAGAAGCAGGCTTCCCGCCGATGTGGGACTCGATCTCGGGTCTCCGGGATCATGACCTGAGCCAAAGGCAGTCGCTCAACCAACTGAGCCACCCAGGTGCCCCAAAAGACTGTATTTTACTATGGTGGCAGGAAGAAAGAATTTCTTTGTCCAGCAACAGCCCAGCCAATGAGATAATGTCACAACTGAGCCAATGAAAAGCCAATACACTTAGAACTCCCAGTTTATTCCAATGGGAGTTTTGTTATAACAAAGGCCTCTCAATTTAGCCATTCCTCTATAAAGAGTGATCCTCTCCTTTGTTCTTTACACTTGAAAAGCCCTAGCTTGCTTGTCTGGAAGCAATTCTCTGTAATTTCAGAATAAACTTTTAATTTTTTTCCAGTAAGATAAATGACAGGTTTATTTTTAAGGTTAACAGGTTTGTTTATTTTTTTTTATTTTTTTTGTTTTTTGTTTTTCTAAATTGTAGAGAGACAAAGAGAGGACTCAAGTAGGGATGGGTGGGAGAAGCAGAGAGAGAACTCTAAGCAGGCTCCACGCTCAGGCTCACACCCCCAACTTGGGGCTTGATCCCATGACCCTGAAATCAGGATCCAGGCAGAATGAAAAGTCTGATGTTCGACCCACTGGATCACCCAGGCACCCAGGTTAACAGGTTTAACAAACACTTTTAAGTAGTCAAAGGACTATTTCACTGGATTCTTCAAAACTTTAGCTCTTATCCTGGATAGCCTTTCTTTCTTGATATTGCTGGCATTTTAGTCAGACTAAAAAAATCTAAACTCTGGGCGCCTGGGTGGCTCAGTGGGTTAAAGCCTCTGCCTTCAGCTCAGGTCATGATCCCAGGGTTCTGGGATGGATGGAGGCCCACAGCCGGCTCACTGCTCAGCAGGGAGACTGCTTCCTTCTCTCTCTCTCTGTCTGCCTCTCTGCCTACTTGTGATCCTTCTGTCAAATAAATAAATAAAATCTTCTTTTTGACAGAGAGGGAGATCACAAGTAGGCAGAGAGGCAGGCAGAGAGAGAGGAGGAAGCAGGCTCCCCGCTGAGCAGAGAGCCCTACGCGGGCCTTGATCTCAGGACCGTGAGATCATGACCTGAGCTGAAAGCAGAGGCTTTAACCCACTGAGCCACCCAGGCGCCCAACAAATAAAATCTTTAAAAAAAAGTCTAAACTCTGGCTTCAGCAACAAATTGTAAAATGGTTAGTAATGGACAGTTGTGACAATGAGCAAGAAAGAGGGTCTTTATTCAAGGACCACTCAGTTTGGCAGGGAAATGGTTAAGTCACACCTAACTCGCAAAGAAAGTAGGGGGCGAAAGGATAGTAATGTACAAAATGGTGGTGGTGGGCGCCTGGGTGGCTCAGTGGGTTAAAGCCTCTGCCTTCAGCTCAGGTCATGATCTCAGGGTCCATCTCAGGGTCCATCTCAAGGTCCTGGGATCAAGGCCACGTCAGGCTCTGTGCTCAGCGGGGAGCCTGCTTCCTCCTCTCTCTCTGCCTGCCTCTCTGCCTACTTGTGATCTCTCTCTATATATATCAAATAAATAAAATCTTAAAAAAAAAACTTTAAAAAAATGGTGGTGTTGGTGAGGGAGTGAAGAAGCCAGTGATGTCACTGAGATAGTCTTAAAGGCTACATAGCATATTCCACCCCCCATTCTTTTTGGTGATTGTTGTTATAAAAGTAATACATATTAATTATAAAAAGTTTGGAAAAATCCAGAAAAAAAACCTTACGAAAACAAAACTCACCCCAGTCTCACCTCACAGATAAAATCACTTTTATTAGATTATAATCATACTACACACGGTTTTATAAAAACTTTTAAAATTCAAAACATTTATTATAGACACTTTACCATGTAATTAAGCATTCTAAATTCTGAATTTTAACGGATGCATTTTTAATGGAATATAAAAGGTAAGAGTGCAACCTCTAGCCACAGACTATGCTTCTAACATCACTAGCCACTTAGAGTTCCTGTGTAGGTAAAATGGGGATTAATATCCAGAAGGGATGATGTATGAGAGAGTAACACACAAAAAGGGAGAGAGATGGGAGAAGAACCAGGCAAGTATTATGATTTGACTGGGTAGATTTGGCTGGACTATTGGGGAACTTGGTTCCCATATTATAGAGCCTTCTGAGGGTTTTGAGTAGAGCAGGAACATGTTCAGTATTGTTTTTGAAAGTTTGCTCTAGGGACACCTGGGTGGCTCAGTCCTTAAGTGTTTGCTTTCAGCTCAGGTCATGATCCCAGAATCTTGGGTTCGAGCCCCACATCAAGCTCCCTGCTCAACTGGGAGCCTGCTTCTCCCTCTCCCACTCCTCCTGCTTGTATTCCCTCTATCACTGTCTCTTTGTCACATAAATAAAAATTAAAAAGAAAGAAGAAAGAAAGAAAGAAAGAAAGAAAGAAAGAAAGAAAGAAAGAAAGAAAGAAAGAAAGAAAAGAAAGTTTGTTGTAGCAGCAGTGTGTGGGTTGTATTGGAACAGTTTGACTGAAAACCAGGATCAAGAATGAGGCTGGTCCAATCATGCAGGTGAGTGGTAACATAGGTCTGGGTTGGGTCTGTGGGAACAAAGAAATATGGAGTTGTGTGTGAGAATCTATAAACACTGGAATGAACATATAAGATGTCATGATTGACAGCATATTAGAAGCTAAAATAAAGGAGTTATCAGAGTCCAAAATTTTAATTTGGATTATTTTTGTTTCCATGATAACAACCTCACTGCAGATTATTGACATCTCTGGCCTGGTTTACTGAAACAATTCCATTCTTCTCCCTGCAATCAATTATCATCATAGCTCTTGGACTTTTTTTTTTAAGCTTTAGGCCCAATGTGGGGCTCAAAGTCACGACCCTAAGATCAAAAGTTGCATGCTCCACCCACTGAACCAGCCAGACACCCCAGGTTGTTGTTTTTTTTCTTTAAAGATTTCATTTATTTATTTGAGAGAGAGAGTGAGAGAGAGAGAGAGAGAGAGAGAGAGAGCAAGAGCATGCACAAGTTAGGGAAGAGGCAGAGGAAGGGAGAAGCAGACAGACTGACTCCCCACTGAGCAGGGATCCCCCTCTGGGATCATGAGCCGGGCCAAAGGCAGGCGCTCAACCAACTGAGCCACCCAGGTGCCTTCCCCTCTGAGTTTTAAAAAATGCATTCAGGGGCGCCTGTGTGGCTCAGATGGTTAAGCGTCTGCTTTTGGATCAGATCATGATTCCAGGTCCTGGCATGGAGACTCAGGTGGGGCTCCCTGCTCAGCAGGGAGTCTGTTTCTCCCTCTCCCTCTGCCTCTGCCTCTCCCCCTGCTTGTGCTCTTTCTCCGTCTCCGTATCTCTCTCAAATGAATAACTAAAATCTTAAAAATAAAATAAAATAGGGGCGCCTGGGTGGCTCAGTTGGTTAAGCGACTGCCTTCGGCTCAGGTCATGATCCCGGACACCCGGGATCGAGCCCCACATCGGGCTTCCTGCTCGGCGGGAAACCTGCTTCTCCCTCTCTCACTCCCCCTGCTTGTGTTCCCTCTCTGGCTGTGTTTCTCTCTGTCAAATAAATAAAATCTTTAAAAAAAAAAAAA
>PITA01017650.1:0-42701 GCA_004023965.1 Spilogale gracilis | reverse complement strand
GGACATGCAGGTACACTGGTCAGGAGAGTACCCCTAGACCTACTGAGGTGAATTTTCTAGTGGTTATTATTTTACACTGTGTATCTAGGTACGTGACTCTCTCTCAAAATCCCACTTCATTTAGTAAATAAGGACGTGACTCTGTAAGTGATAAAAGGAAGAACACGCAACACCACGTAGCAGAAATGTCCCAGTTTGTGTAACAGCAGGATACAGTCTAATGGATCCTTTGGTGATTTAAAAGACCTTTTCTTTTCTCATTTCCAGCCTTTGGTGTGCCTCACACAATGTTTTCTCTAGCTCTCCGGTTTCTCGAACTTATAAACGTGTTCACTCCATCTCCTAGTGGGTGAGTCACAACAGCTGTCACGCGCAGGCCCATAAACAAGAGACCATAAAGTGGCACCGCATTGGACAGCCAACTCCCACAGCCACACGCCGAATCCACACACCCGCTTACCTTGTGACCTGATCTGGGCAGGACGCCCGCTTCCAACACAGCAGAGGAATTCATGATTAAATTCAGAGGGAATCCAAACAGCAATAAGGTAAATGTATTTTATCACTTAAACTGATAAAGCATCTGATTTTTTCATTTTGTCTGATGACTACCCACAGGATTCACAGGAGGGAAATATAAGAGGAGCAAATTGTGAAGACAGACTGTTTTGTGAAATCATAATCCATGAAATATACCATCTGTGATCTAGCACAGTTCTCAACCTACAATGGATCCCCAGTGCAATTTGATATGATAAATAGTTTATTTTATAGAGTTCTGAGCTCTGAAGTATCTGTAATTGTTTTAGGTCTTAAACATATGGGATACAGTGCAAACTGAATTTAAATTCCTGAGAACAGAGGAATTAACCGTACCTATGGAAAAGCTGGTCATGTGTGATGCACAATGACATACCATAGGACACAAAGGCAGGAAGAAAAAGAAGAATAAGAAGGGACAAAGAAAAGGGGAGAAAGGAACAAAAGACAGAGAAGATGAGAACGACATAAGATGCATGACAAGTGTTAGAAGGGTTTCTGATGAATGAATGGATCAATGATTACATGGGGGGGAATAAAGCCAGGCAAGTAGACAAAACTTCTGGCAGATGTGACATATAATATTATTAAAGATTTTAACCCATTACTCCTGAGCTAAATAGGGTGGAAAATTGTACACATGCATTCAGGCCAGGGAGCCCCTCTGTGAGAAGCAGGAAAAAGCAGCATTCCAGGCAGACACCGCTGCAGGGAAACATGGCGCCTCTCTGCAGAAGAACACTGCACCCCTTTCTCAGAGGGTCAGCCCCGTGTGTTCTGGCCAGCAGTGAACCCTAGCTGCATGTCATAGTGACCCCTCCTGGCACCACAGACACCAACTACTGCCTAGTGAAGGAGGAGCGGTGACAGCTGGGATTAGAAGCTAGGATTAGAAACGTGGTCTTTGTGGTCTGAACTTAATACACTTCTTCTGCTAATTACTAGCCACTCAGCTTTGCATACATTCCTTAGATTATAGGAGGCCCGAATTTCTTCACTGACCAACTGGTCTAAGTGGTTAAATAATGATATAAAAGAAAGCACTTGGAATAGTGCTTGGCAAATGGTGACAGTATAATAAATGATTATTTTATCTTTTTATCCAAACCGTTTTGTCATTTAAGACTGACAGCAGTCTCATTAGGTAGGGCCCACCAAGTGCATTTTATATATAAAAATATAGGCAATAGGGTCAGAGGGTGAGGTGGGCCATGATTCCAGT
Source organism: Spilogale gracilis (assembly GCA_004023965.1). Lineage (NCBI taxonomy): Eukaryota > Metazoa > Chordata > Mammalia > Carnivora > Mephitidae > Spilogale > Spilogale gracilis. The sequence continues at coordinate 40,939 of PITA01017650.1, read as the reverse complement.
GTGGTTCTTCAATTTCAAAGCCCATGGTATGTCCATGACTCTGATCCTTGTTCTTCTCCTTCTTGTTATGGTTCCTACTCCCACACCAAACAAAGGAAAAGTTGAGAAAGAAGCCATAGTAAAAGAAAACTGGTACTCTACCAGTGTTTCCAGAAGATTCATTGTTTTTCTCGAATGAAAATTGTTTAACAATCCCAGTGAATCTTCTTTGTCTCCTAGCAAAAAAATTCTTAGTTTTGTTTTGATAAAAAATGAAAATCTTCCTCCCCCCCCCTGCAATTAGCTTCCAGATTTTCTTTTGGAACAGAAAGTAGCAAAACGCCACCACTAGTTTTTCAATGTGAGGACTAAACATGATTTATTCTTTGGAAAAAACCACAATCCTGAATCCAGATTTAGGCTACCCGTTAAAGATCATAACAACATCATGCAAGCAGGATGGTGTTTTGACCCCAAAATGCCATCAGAATTAGGACTTCCTTCATTTAGATATCTAATGGAAGGTATTTGAAAATTAACATGCATTGCTTGTCAGGACACTTACAAAATTTTGAGATTATATAGAACCCTCAGAAAGTAGTAATTATGGGGGCGCCTGGGTGGCTCAGTTGGTTAAGCGACTGCCTTTGGCTCAGGTCAAGATCCTGGAGACCCGGGATCGAGTCCCACATCGGGCTCCCTGCTTGGCGGGAGGCCTGCTTCTCCCTCTCTCAGTCCCTCTGCTTGTGTTCCCACTCTAGCTGTGTTTCTCTCTGTCAAATAAATAAAATCTTTAAAAAAAAAAAAAGAAAGTAGTAATTATGTAAGGAAGAATACTATAGACACAACTGAAAAGAATTGAACTATGAAGAACCTACTGTTCTGGAATTCTTAGAAGCTAACTTTTGAGTACTGATTTCTGATGCAAAGGAAACAATACTCTCTTCCATGACATCCGTCACTTCTAAAATTTCTTTTAACAGCTACATGACTATGAAAATAGATGTTGACATACACTTCTTGAATACGCTTTCTTGGCACAAAACTTCTTTAACATTTTTAAGTGGTGAGGTAAGACTGCTTCCTGAAGAAAGACTCAATAAAGAATGGCTTCCCATTAGTACCCACTGACTCTCTCAAGTATCACTGAATTTATTCCGGAGAGTGGTTCCCTTTGGTGGGGGCTGAGAGATGGAAGGACATGACACAGAGGGGGCGTGAAGGGGCTTCCGAGGTCCCGGTGGAGTCTTCTAAACTGGGTACTGATGACACAAGTGTGTTCGCTTGAGGAAATGTATCAACTGGTACACTTCTAACTCATGCCTTTCCCTTATACTTCCGTTAATATTTATATTGAAAAAAATGGACTTTGAGACAATAAGCCCAGAGCCATGTGTCATGACAGAGGAGAAAAAAAAAGGAAATAAAAGAAAACAAACCCGACAATCTCTGGGATCCTTACAGACCTATCTCATCCTGATAGATGAGCACAGACACGTGCTACACTCTTCCTCAGTATTCTCCCTGAATATATGACCTGCTTTCAGAAAAGCAAGAGTCCAATTTAAACAGAAGTTCCTATGGGTAGGTAATGGTTTGACCTCTGATCCCACTACCACAATCGTTCCAATTCTCTAATGATTTCCCTGCAGGGTTCATTTACCAGTTCTGGGTCAAAGACCAACATGCCCATGAAGGCAAAGGTCGACCAAAGCAGTGCTTGATGTATTTGAAAAGAATGGCACCATAAAGGCACATTCCATCAATTAGAGATGGTTTTTGGATCAAAATAAAAGGAAGTCTAAACCACAATATTGTGGTCATTTATGCTGCCGCATTCACAAGCAAACACGTATGGAATGAGATATCCCCACAAAGCTGAAGTAGTACCAGCAAAAAAGGGGACAATTTTACTTTATTATCTGTAGCAGTATTATATTTGAGGGCTTTTTCCATTTGCCTCATAGAGTTTCCTTTAAGTTTCCATTAATTTGAGTTTCTTTTAACTTGTTCCTCAGGACTTTGAACAATACGGTTCACAATGGATTAGATAGGGATTCAGGTAAACTTCCCCAAATATGATAAACTAATGCTTTAGTAATCTTTTTTCCTGAAGCACTGCCTTATTGCTTTCACATTCATTCAACTACTTGCAAATAATAATTCAAATAAAATGCCTCAGTACAATATATGCTGGAGTTGGTGCAAAAGCTCTATTTGAACTTGAATGTGGAGTAATATTTTTCGAATCAAATTCAATTCTTAATAAAAGAACTAAAGATGCATAATCCCCTCTACTATTATTTGTATAGAAAAGGAAGGAGAGAGAAGACAGTAAAAGGAAAAAAAGAGAGAGGGAAGAGAAGAAGGGAATGGAAGAGCTCAAACTGAAAGAATTACTATAAAAGATGAGTCAGCACACACAGGAGGCAGGCCAGGTGGGATTCGATTATGCCAAGGTCATATCTCCATGGTGCCTTTCGTTCAGGATGTGGGGGCAGTGGGGCCCTTTAGGTGAAGAGCAACTGAGGAAGCATTTGAAAGCCGTTTCTGTGAATGCAAGCCAGCACTGCACATTTCCACTTGGCTAAACTTCGGATTGGGTTACAACTACTTACGAACAAGAAGGTCTGGAAGCATGAAAATGAAAGCAAAAGTCTTCCTAGTGAGCAACATTATACTTGAAACACAAAAGAAATGCTATGAAGAATGTTTCTACATCATTAGAAAAACAGAACATTGCTTCTAAATGTTTGACTTTGCTCTTTAGAATTACAAATGGGCACAACTAAACCAGGTTTCTGGAGAAATGGGCTTCAGATTCTCAGTGTTTATAAATACGGGAAAAACAATTACTTCTGGTCAGCAGATCCATGTGCAATTACCTTAAAGAGCAATGTTAACTCCTAGGCTAGCAACAGCCTTCTATATTCGTACCAGCTGTACTGATCAACCTTCACAAAAACGTAGTCAAATGAAGGGCTGATCAATAATAGAAACAAAGAAAAAGAAGAATCAGAGGTTCCATAAGGCAAAGCTGATGATGGCAGAAGGAAGCCAATGGCCACCTCTGCGTGATACTAAAGGATGAAAGACCAGTCTGGCATGCCTACTGGGCGTGGTGTCTGGCTATCCTAGTCCCACACTACAAAACCTTCAAATTACTTAACTATTCAATATCCTGACGCCATTCTCACAAAGCAACCTCTCTCTGGGTCGGTCTGCCACCAGGAAGACCACTGCCTTGCCAATCAGGGTGGCCAGTGAGTCCTTTCCATAGAGATGGTTCATTCATGTCTTGGTATCTTCCTGGCAAAATTGCTTCCTGAGCCTCACAGAATAGAGACTCAAACTCTAGACTTATTATGCAGGTTTGCTAAATGTTGCCCTGTGAAAAATCAGGAAGAACTAAAATTCCACTTGCTAACATGTTGGCCATTTAGAAGTTCTAGAAGGAACAGATTATTATATCTACTCACTGGCATTAATTTCATACATGAACAACCATTATAAACACAATAAGTTTGCCTTATTGGAAGTATATTTAATAAGAGTTTTACATTTTATATACTTTTTGTTAACTCACTCTAATACCTGAAAAATTAATAGACTGCTCTGTCATAGACTCAATTCTCACACTAATGTAGAATTAAACTCAATTTTGTTCAGACCTATCACTAATAAAATAGGACAACCAGCTAAAAATTAATCTCTAACAGAGAACAAAATGGCCCCTATGATAATAAGCATCTTGGTGGAATGGAAAAAACACTGGCTTTCTATTACTACTTATGTGTCCTCTAGGATCAGTTACCTAACCTCTGAATACCTGTTTCTTCATTTGCACAAGTGTATTATACCACTTGCTTCTTTTTTTTAAATATTTTATTTATTTATTTGAACAGAGAGAAAGATCACAAGTAGGCAGAGAGAGAGGAGGAAGCAGGCTCCCTGCTGAGGAGAGAGCCCGATGCGGGCCTCGATCCCAGGACCCTGAGATCATGACCTGAGCTGAAGGCAGAGGCTTAACCCACTGAGCCACCCAGGCGCCCATAACACTTGCTTCTTAAGGCAGTGTTTTAAAAGAAAAAGCACATTGGGAATACTTTGCAAAGTATATGTTAGCTCTCTCCCACTTTCTACCCTTACCCAATATTCCATGCTGGAATGAAGAAAAGATTGATAGACCAGGAGATATTCTGTTCTGGGGCACTTTTTATTGTTCAGATTAAAAAAAAATTTTTTTTAAAGGATGAGCCACCATATGAAATATTCTCTATATTCTTTAAACCCCAAAGCAAGGGTGGTCCAACTGGACCCATCCATCCTCATTCTAAAATGAAACTTATTTCTTTAAAACTCATTGTAAAAAACTATCAGATTAACAGATGCTTTGTATAAAAAACAAACACCACAGAGAAAAAAACAAGGTGAGAAACGGTCCTGGTCAGACCATAGTTACCAGTTTCTCATTGACCCTTCACATACTTTTTATGAATATACCCGAAGGAGCTTTAAAATCAAATTCACGTCTATAGCAGCTTATAGTAATTAACAGACAGGAAAACAGAAATGGAGGAAAACAGTAGCAATGCAAAGCAAAGGAATAAATGTAGTAGTGATGTGTTTGGAAAAAGAGAGTCAGCTTATCATGACGCCTATGTTAAATATTTGGATATCTCTGAAAAGTGACAGTCTACATGGGCTGTCTTTAGTCCTTTCTTATTTACTGTGTCACTTTTGCCACTGCAAACTCGGTGTTTATTAGCTGCTGGAAAAATTTACTATGGTGTCTCTCATAAAAATATTTTTCCACCTACAATATGTTATGAGCTTAGGAAGTCTCTAGCACAGACACTTCATTTTAATGGTCCTTAATTGGGTTGTCAGAAAAACAAAACCAGATTTTATTGTTGTAAAAAAGTACAGAAAGGGTTTACTCAGCTCTCTTTAATTTTTGGACTATCATTAGAAGACTGGTACAGAGTAGACACTCTGTATGGATGGATTAGGGTTATCAAAGAAGATATTTGTGTTTCAGATAAATTTGCTAGCATTAAGTATGTGCCATGCAATTTTTGGGATATACTTCTACTAAAATTTTATTCACTGTTTCTTTTTTTATGATATTACTTATTTGTCAGAGAGCGAGAGAGAGAGGTGGGGAGAGCGCACAAGCAGGGGGAACAACAGGCAGAGGGAGAGACAGGCTCCCTACTAAGCAAGGAGCACCATGAGGGACTCAATCCCAGGACCTGGGGTCATGACGTGAGTGGAAGGCAGATGCTTAACAGACTGAGCCACCCAGGCGTCCCTCATTGTTTCTTTGAAATTCAAATTTAATTGAGTGATCTAATTTTTCTTTCTGAATCTGGTAACCCTCAGATAGATGGATGGAAAGAGTCAAAATAACTAGGAGTTACAATACCTGAGTCCAATGCCCGGATCTACCACCAGTTGTGAGAAGTTAAGCAAGTGACTTAGCCCTTTGGTGCTTCTGTGTTGTTCTCTATGAGATGGGGATGAGACCTGCCACAGCTACCTTGCAGGGCAGATGTGAGGCTCAAATAACAGGGTGGCAGCAGCAAGAAGCACAGGGCCTTCCTTTGTGCTGGGTATGTTCCAAGGGCTCTCTATGACGGACTCATGCAACCTGCGCAACTTTTAGGTGGTTACTCTTTTCATTTAAAATTTTACTATTCTATATATTCATTATTCAAACAATTAACAAGGTAAATTCAAATGTTGCGGCACCAGAGTCTACACTCTTAACTTACCATTGTAGAAATAAAAATATCCGGGTGCCTGGATGGCACAGCTGGTTAAGCGGGGGGATCCCTGATTTTGGCTCAGGTGTGATCTCAGTGCCTGAGATCCAGTCCTGCTTCGGCCCTTGAGTTTCTCTCTCTCTCTCCCCCTGCCCTTCCTGCTTGTGCTCTCTCTCCCAATAAAATAAATAAAACTCAAAGATTCAGAGAGAGACAAGCAGTGGCAGAGAGAGAAGCATTCCCCCACCCTCCGCCCGCACTGAGAATGGAGCCTAATGCAGAGCTGGATCCCAGGCCCCTGAGATCACGATCTGAGCTGAAATCAAGAGTTGGTCGCTTAACCATGGAGCCACTTAGGCAGCCCATAAATACATACATCTTTGGGAAAAAATATAGGACTTATAGTACTATGTTCAACAACAGAGCTACCCTATGACCCAGCAATTGCACTATTGGGTATTTACTGCAAAGATACAGATGTAGTGAAAAGAAGGGCCACGTGCACCCCAATGTTCATAGCAGCAATGGCCACATGAGCCAAAAACGTGGAAAGAACCAAGAAGCCCTTCAACAAACAGATAAAGAAGACATGGTCCATATACACAGTGGAATATTACTCAGCCATCAGAAAGGATGAATACTGAACACATGCATCACCTTGGATGGGACTGGAGGAGACTATGCTGAGTGAAATAAGTCAAACTGAGAAAGTTAAATATCAAATGGTTTCACTTATTTGTAAACATAAGGAATAGCATGGAGGACATTAGGAGAAAGGAAAAATGAAGGGGGAGGAATCGGAGTGGGAGATGAACCACAAGACCCTATGGACTCTGGGAAACAAACTGAAGGTTTTAGAGGGGAGGGAGGTGGAGGAATGGGTTGGCCCAGTGATGGGTATTAAGGAGGGCAGGGTTGCGTGGAGCACTGGGTGTTATACACAATGAATCACAGAACACTACATCAAAAACTAACGATATACTGTATGGTGACTAACAACACAATTAAAAAATAATTAACAAAATAAAAACATGGATGTAAAACATGGATGGTAACATGGGTATAAAAGATACACAAACAGATGTTCTTAATACTACGAAAGAATTAGAAGAATAAACGACAGTCTAAACACATTAGATTATCTCAGTTGGGGGACAGCGTGCGTGAAGAGCTATAAGGAGAAGAGATGAAACCCACCCTCTGCTGTCCAGAGGCTTCCTCAGAGTAGGGCTGGGGAACATTTTTTTTAGAAGGCTAAAAATGAAAAAGACCAGCAGCTCCATGGGGAAGAAGCTGTAAAAGATCATTTATGAGTTAACTAACCATAGATGGACAAAATTAACCTTGGTGTGGACAAGGGATTTGCTGAGATGGAAAGGAAGGACAGAGCTCAGAGAAGCTGAGAAGAGCAAATTAGCAGGGGGTTAAGGACGGAATCAAAATTTGTAAAATAAGCCCTTAGTAGATATTTATTATTATCTCAGGATTGTGAATGTGTGCTAAGGCGGCATGGTGCGGCACTGAGTGTGATGAGAAAATGAGAGAAATAGAAAAATGCATGTTTCGGATTGTGCCCTAAGGCTATGAAAATGCTGTAGAACGAAGTTTAACCCTGTATTTGTAACCAGGTAGAAACTTTTTCATTGTGTGTGAATTTGTTTTTAAAGGAAACTACTGTTTAAGAAAAATTACTATAGAAGCAACTGAACGTCAGAAAATGATTTTTTTTTTCTTCCAATGACCACAGACCTTGGGATTTTACATTTATTAAAACCAAGTGTGTAATGCACATGTTCATATAGAAACAGAGTATATGGTAAATAATTCTTTTTACTCCAATTACCCACTCCTAAAAGATGTACAATATGCATGCTATACATGATTATAAAGCAAAAATTCAACGCTCTCTGCTTTAACAGCACATGTTTCCGAATCCAAAGCTGAGATGTACTATACGTAATTAACTTTAAGAACTGTTTTTATCAACTGATGGGTTGTCTTTACAGATGTGAACTTATCAATGTTCTGTTTAGCATTAGTAGCTAGACAAGGAGTTGGCAGCAAAGTTCCTGTTTCACTAATTACATTCTTTTTCCAAAAATTCACTCTGCCTGGGTGTCCAGGTAATTGCAATTAAGGCAGGAATCTGGTAATTAGAAATTCAAGTGCCCTGCCAGGAACAATACACGTCCTCTTGACGTGCTGCCCACAAGACCTAATTCACTTGGAAAGGACAGACACTGATGTGAAGTGACAGTGTAGATGTTGATTAAGCAACAAGCACTGAAATAAATTTCTCCCCATTGTTCTCCCTAAAATCAAATGCACTGTATCTCATTTAAGCCCCAAAAAGCCTTCTGTGAATTCTCAAACACGGAGGCAACAGCAGAATCGCTAATACTCAAAAAGCTTGCTCGTTCTCACACAAGGTCTTTCCAGGACGGGAAGGGGTCCTTCAAGGCTGCCCAGTCAGCTGTGCAGCACAGTCGGGGAGTGAGGAATTAAGGGTCACAGTACCTTCTTAATCATTACATCCCTGGCTTTCCACAGGGCCAGCCCATTGAAAGGATTGATAAAGGTTGAAAACTGGTTTTAGAACGTGTTCACACCCTAAACTCAGAAAACTTTTTGTAAAATGTAAGAATAAACAGCTTTCACTTACCAACGGACTAATTTCCATTAAATTAATCAAACCGTATTTTCCATAAGCCCCAAATTTTATAGTATACTACTGAATATTTACGAACAAATTCATTATGCAATGAAGGTTTCAGGCAGGAAGGCGAAAAACAAACATGTAACTTTTAAACTATCCCTTTAAAATGCAACGATTTAGTTTGACTGATAATTTTATCTAAAACATTTCCTAGCTAATGGAGTAATTTTACCAGTTTCTTTTATTTCTGACACCACATAAATCTATGATATAATAAGTTGCTCTAAATGATAATGTAAAACTTTAATTTATATAACAACTTGCTATTTCCTAAGCAATTGAACATTTTCTCATTTCATTCTAAAAGGCTAAAGATATACCACTAATCAGCAGATCCTCTCCAAATCCAGTCTTTCTTATGCTTTAAAAGAAAAGCCAAAAACCCATTTCCAAGACTGTGGCACCTCTGGGTATGTCGAAATGTGATGAAACATCCAGGCAAGGTATTCGAGGCTCTCTATCCCTGGTCAAATCTGTCTCTACATTCCCGCCTGTCTGTGACCACCCTGCTCTCCAGGGGCACCAGGGCAAATGCCATTCAAAGCCACATGGCCCCAGAGCACTTCTCTCCTTATGGGGTCTTGCTCCAACATGGCAGTCCCATTTCTCTAACGGCACTAGAAGGTCAACGCGAGTGAAAACCATATGTCAGTCGTCCTAGTCTCCTCCCGTGCCCGGCACAGGGTGGGGGAGCTCTGCGTCTCGGCACTATAGCTGCCTCCTCTCTGCCCACAAGGCCTGCTCCCATCAAAGGGTGGCCTGCAGGACGGCAGCAAATAATGCAGCCCAGGGGTCAATGTCAAGTAGCCCAAGAAAGAGCTGCTAAGACTTCAGAGAGAAGCCTGGTGTGGTGCAGGCAGGTGTGTGGGCGTACCCCAACATCCTAACCCCACTGGAGGCAAGGGGAGGGCGCTGGTGGAGAGGAAGCCATGGGAGAGGATGCAACAAAGACCTGGCCGCTTTGGCTCATGTGTGAGTGGGTATTGGTCTCACCATATACAGCCACGGCTTTCCTGCAACGCTGTGGAGCTCGTTCACCTTACACACAGACTCCCCTAAAGTGTATGTCCATAAGACAGTCCATTAAAACTTCTAAAGGTCTGTTGGGTGCCTGGGTGGCTCAGTGGGTTAAAGCCTCTGCCTTCGGCTAAGGTCGTGATCTCAAGGTCCTGGGATGGAGTCCCACATCCTGCTCTCTGCTCGGCAGGGAACCTGCTTCCTCCTCTCTCTCTGCTTGCCTCTCTGCCTACTTGTGATCTCTCTCTGTCAAATAAATAAATAAAATCTTAAAAAAAACCCAAAAAACAAAAAACTTCTAAAGGTCTGCAAGAAAAATGAAATTAACAATTTTCATGCCAACCTGAGTCATTCCTCTATTACATTAGAAAGCCACCTCATTCTAGCTTTGGAGTAGACTGTTGGTAACATCGCTTTGTAAAGTTAATCCTTCTAAACTTCTGAGTCTAGAAGCAAGTGTAGTATATAGTTCTTACTTTTTTAAACTAAAGTCTTTGTCACATTTTCAAAATCCAGGCGCCTTTAAAACTAAACCATTAGATCGGCTTCATGTCTGACTGCTTGAACTTGTGGCCCAATAGATTTCCTCCACTGAAAGGATTCAAACTAAGTACATAAAATTCCTGTTCAAAATATATTGTTTTTTTCTCTAAAGTAATTCTGAAAGAAATCAGGTGCGGGCAAAGAAAATCAAACTATCTTCCCCTCGGTACATAATTTTAAGAGGATAAGCTTAATTTTTTTAAAAAGGCAAAAGATAGCTCAGGTTTTTTTATTCATTATATTTTATCTGGGCCTAATCCATAGAATTTGTAAAGAAAACATACTGAATTCTTTAACCATTAAAACAAAACTGAATTTCTAAGCCACATTTCCCCTTGTACATACTCCAAAAATGATTAGTCAAATCTGAATGTCAAAATGGTGACTTTGTAAAATATTAAGAGAAAATTTTTTTCTTAGCATTTCAAGTCTATAAAACTAAGCAGAATCACCAGACTTCATGTTCTATAATTGGCATGCCTGTGAAGATTCCTGAGATCATAACCAAATATATGTACTGGAAGAAGAAATTGAGATCATCAAAACCTTTCCACAGAAGCCCCGGCAACAGAAATGTAGGCTGTTCTCCACCTACCCCATCAATCGCACAGTTAGAGTCAATAGTAAGAAATTACTTGTCTTGCTCTAGCGCTGAGCCTCAGGAGACAGGGGTACAAGAAATAACACCGCTGTTATGATGGGTAGCTCTGATAATGGTGCTTATCATGTATTTCCAACGTTGTCAGTCATACATGTCCTATTTGATCCCACTTTCATGTTTCTGTTTTTTCTTTCTTTTTTTTTTTTTTAATTCGAGAACACTTTGAGTACATGTAGAGAAAAGTTTTTCAGCCCTAAAATCTGACAGCAACTGTGAATCACTAACTGCGGTAGGCATAATTCTAAGATGACTCCCAAGATGCCCGGTCCCGGGGTCTGCTCAGTTCCCTCCCCTGGAATGTAACACCAAGTATATGTCAATGCTTCTGTGCCCAGACCTCACTGTAGGGCAGAAGGGATTCTGCAGATGGAACGAAGGTCCCGAAACAGCTGAAAAGGAGATTAACCTGGGTGGGTCCGACCCAATCGGGTGACCCCTTAAGAGAAATGGGAGAGAGGTACAGCAGCTCTCCCGCTAGCGCAGTGCTGTGGGGAGGGCCCCATCCCCGGAGTGGCTCATGGCTGCTACCCAGCAAGAAAGTGGGGGCTGCAGAACTTGAGCCACAATGACGTGAATTCTGTCAACAACCAGTGGGCCCGGAAGAAGACGTGAACCTCAGATGAAACCAAAGCCCCAACAACAACTCCATCTCAGGCTCGTGACGCCCTCAACAGAGGACCCAGTAACTCAACTCGTGACTCACTGCGACTGTGAGATAATTAATAATGTGTTTTCTAGTCACTAAGTTTGTACTGGAATAATGTGTTACACTCAGTGGTAGAAAATTAATACAGTAACCATTTACCTTTCCTTGCAAATCTAACCAGAAGGCCCCCCTGTGAGAATTTTTAAATTTTCCTTTTTTAAGAGTTAGGTATTTATCAAGGGCTAGTGGCTTGAAATTTAAGGTAGTTTTGTTTATATTTTCTTTTTAAAGCAAAAATTTTGAGCAATTATTCCCAAGGGAACTGTGCACAAGTTCTATAGGTTAATTTCTGTGACAAAGACACAAACAAAAAGCATTACCTTAAGAAGAAAATCAAAACCACAAAATAAGGTGGGTAAACCAATCATCATTCTCTAGAAACTGATTAATGACCTGGATCTTTTCTAGTGGCACATTACTGAGGACCTGGCTTGATGCAAAAGGAAAAGTCGTTAGTTGGTATTTCTTCAGAAAACGAATGAGTTCTAAAGAAGACAGCAAAGGGAACGCGAGGGAAACGGTCTCCACATGCTGGCGGTCTCCACATGCTGGCGGCGGCAACTGTACCCTCCCTGTGAAGCCCCCGCCGAGGGGCCCCCTGAAGCCCTCCACCACTTCTGGAAGCCTGCCTGGGGTGGAGTGGGAGAGGCCACTCGAGAAAGTTGAATGCTTTCAGTCAGCTGGGCCTCCTCCTGGGCATCTTTATGCTATGCGTTCCTCCAGTTAGACAATGGAATGAAAATATGGAAGCATGTGATGAGCAAAATGTAAAAAGAGGGAAACCCGACTCTACTTGGATGACTACCCGGCTCAAACACGGCTGTAGAATCAGGTACGGTGGCCAGTGGGAAGGGACGGATGGAGAGGAGGGACCCCCGCGTGGGAACAAAATGTGTAACGTATGTGTTATGTTGTAGTGGTTTCTGTTTTAGCCAACTCGAGTGCTCACACTTGTCCTTGCACGTCTTCTCCCTGGCGCAGCTGCCCGCGGATGGCTACTTTCCAGAACTCCGTGCTCCAGATGCCAGAGCCATCTCCACAGGCTTTGAGGGAAAAGCCCGGGGGTAGAGGCCATTGTCTTAGGAGCCTCCACTTCCTACCTTCCACAGGAGGGAGAAGACCACATCATTTCTCATGCCCTCACTGGCAGTAACTCTATAATCGTATTTTACCATTATATCTTAAAATTAATATAACCACATTATTTTAAAATGTGATAACTCATCACCATTAAAAAAAACACACTTCAACTGGGCAGTAGGGACATTTAAGAAGGTTCGTTCTATGCTGCCTTGTAATATAAACCTCAGTTTTAAGACAAGGCATTTGCAAGGTTAAGAGCGTAATCCAAGGTAAGGAATGGTGACATTGCAGTGCCCAGGCCTCGAGCTGTACAGAAGAGCAACTTCATGCTGTCATAAATCGAATTTACAGTGAGACACATAATGTCAAGGAAACAACAAAAAGCCACAGACGTGATTTTCTTTCAGACCATATTAAAGCAAACCTTTCAAATGCAGGACCTTGAAGAAAGAATCATTTTTACATTCAAGTGATGAGACTTAGAGACAAGATCTAGGCACAATGTCTCAAGACTGAATAACTGCCCAGAAGGCAGGAAAAATAGTAAGCTTCTAGTGGAATCGGTTTCTTTTTATACTACTGATGAGAATAAAATCAAGACACCAAGTCCCTGAGATGCTACCGCCATCTTTCATTATGGGGTTAGCTTAATGTGCTATTAACCCAAACGGGGTATATGAAATTGGTGTAACTGACGCTTATAAAACTCTGGTCCTGTGAAGTCGGCTGGGTACTGTTGTTTGCTCCCAAGTTGCTGTGCTTGTCCTGACTTTGTCCATTTCATTTTAAGTTCTTTGAGACTAACTGCATCTTTTCCTTCCTAACTCTTACTTTGCCTTCCTGCATGCAGTGTAGAAGCATCCTTTTAAGATCGTATCTATCCGAGAGAGTAAGGGAGCTAGATATAGTTGACTTCAGAATTCCAAGGACAGTGATTAAAAACAGTCATATGGAAACCGCACTTTGTTTCAGAAGGAATGTGCAGAAGAGGTGCCAATTACATTGGGGGAAAGCGATCAGCTCCCACAAAACTTATGTGGGCAGCAGAGTGTAGCATCTCTCTACAGCTGACCTCCATTCCAGTAGGCAAGCTTCATTCTAGACAGATCCGTTACGTTATCATTCAATAACCCGGGGCAAAGCCATTTCCTGATAAATTCTGCTATAGTAGTCACACAGGCTTGGAGAGTCTGAAGGTCTAGAGATAATTCAACAATACAGGAGGGTCATTTTCTTCATTTGACAAAAAATACAACTTCTGCTATTCAACCTGGATTTCCATTGCTTCATCTACAAGACAAAACTGCACAGTTGGGGACAACACCTTCCTACATCGTCCTTCAGTAAGGATGTGCTGGGAAGCCGACAACGTGCCCAAGGCCTCCACCTGCAGCCTGTAACAGTATGTTCTGGTGCGTGGTCATTCTGATAACACAGTCAAAACCATTACCTATTAAATGCACAAAACTAAAAGAAAGCCAAATACTAACACCAAATCACATAAATAACCATGCAGATCAAAACGGAGTACTCTGAAGTACTTTTGTGAAATACCGACCTAAGATTGTCTATGGGTGTGACAAAAGGAAACCATATGAAAGGGAAAACACCGCTCTTGCCTTGATTTTTTTTTTCCCCCTAAAAATATCAATACGCAAATGCGTAGCATATGAGGACCGTCCCGCCATCCGAGGACTGACTGCCTTGGATCCCGGCACTCGAGGAGCAGTTGTGCATTCTCTTGCTAATTATATTATTACATTCTCCTCCTGTTATAAATATTCATTTTCTTGACTTCCTCTGCCTGCATTTACTGAAAAGAACACAGGCACAAGGAATGTAGATACCTCTAAGCTAATGTTCAAAAAGGTACGAAGCATGAAATTTAGAATTGTTGCATGTTATGTTTCCGTATAACCTAAAACACAGTATGAATTTAAGTGGTTACAAATCATAAACACTGTCATCGCAAAGAGAAACAATTCCTTTACGGTTCTTTTTTTTGCTTAATAGGAGAATCTATTGTATACTCCCCTTCCGATTATTATTTACCGCATTTTCTGTTAATATTTAAATTGATAAAGCAAGCTGCCTGGATCTAGTTCGTTGTGCTCATTTCTATCCGCCGCTTTAGTCTGAGGCACATTTTCCTTTATTTCACTTTTCCACAAGCCATAAAAAAACTCATTTCTAATTCATCCGTTCGTTCAGCTTAACCTCTCTTCTCAGCAATTAAAGCACTCTGCGCATCCCTCATCTATCACACAGCCAGCTAAATAATGCATTGCGTCCCCCGCTCATCTTTTATCATCCCAAATGACAGGTATTAGCATATCTCCCCAGTCAATTACAGTGCAGCAGAATAATCACAGCATAATTGGGCGAAAGCCACTCTAATCACCAACCCTGCAAACTCGCAGAATAAAAACTGAGTGGCAGTTCAGACAGGCCTTGCTCTTGTCCATGACTCCAGCCAACAAGCCTGGCAGATCTCCATTTCCTCCCCTTTCAAACTTATCCTTTGGGGAGGTCAACTTCTTCATGGGTCCCGTGTAAAAGGAAAGAACGTGCACATACGTGCACCCAAGCGGGAGCCATTTACAACTCGCGCATGCCACGTGTTTATTAATACTTGTGATTCTGGATGTTTGCACGTACTATTAAATAGGACAGGATGAAAATTTGTCAATCAATCAGAAAACAAAGTCCCGTCAGGAATATGATGTCATTAGAAGTTCTATTTGGAGCTTAAATTAAGGTAAAACAAAATATTAAGTTTTTTTATAAAGATTACTTATTTACTATCAAAATGGAAGCCTTTCACGTGTCTACATGGTGAAGGTATCTTCTGTATCTTTTAATGAGTGATTTATTTATTTCAGAGAAAGAAAGGGCTCGCGAGCAGGGGGATGGGCCGAGGGAGAGGGAGACAAGCTGACTCCCCACTCAGCAGGGAGCCTGATGTGGGCCTTGATCCTGGGACCCCGAAATCATGACCTGGAAATCAAGTCGGTCAGATGCTCAACCAACTGAGCCGCCCAGGCGCCCCCTTGCTTCTATATCTTTAAAATCAGGATTTCCCAGCTTCTTTCTAAAGTACTCATTTATTACAATAAATAACTGTAATTGAGTATATATTGTTATTTTTATACTACAATACCATATGACAATTTTCTAAAAATTGTAACAATATTAAATATAACTTAACCCATTAAATTGATTAAAGAAAATAAGTTTACTTATTTATAAGAGACTAAAAATTAAATGAGACAATAATAAGACTATAACGTGAGAAATTTAGAATTACAAGTGTTTAAGACTTAATAACTATTTTTTTAACTTTTGAGACATGTTCAAGAAATTGTAAATGTATTTTTAGATTTGCATAAGTTTATTAATTTTACCATGATATTTAATGCACAATATCCAGTCTAGGCCTAGATCTAATTCTCATTTTAAATAATATGTATTCATTTGCAACTCCATTCTTCACCTCCTCTGCCCCTCAATGAGATACAAAAAAAAAAGTCATTCTGAAATGAAAATTTAATTTGGGGAAGAGTGGAGGGAGGATTAAGAGGAATTTCTTATAAAAACGTACGTGGCTCCTTAGGAAACAGCCAATTAAGTGCTTGAAAGTGCCGTGCCTAGCTAGAAGAAACTGAAATTTTCTGCAGGATTTCATTTGCTCTGTCTCAGTCACAGAGAGCAGGAGTCCTATGACTCCCCGTACTTTTTTTCCCTTCCTTGCATGCCTTTCACATGCCTGTCTAAGACCAAAGGAAACCCACCCCTGAGGTGGGCTCTGGCCTGGAGAGAAGCCCCCTGGCCCCCTGGCCCCCCGCAGCCAGAGGCCAGTGTCAGCAGGGGCGCAGACTCCCTGAGCAACGTGGGCCGCGAGGACCAGCAGCCAGTCTCGGAGACTCGGTACACGGGCACACACCGTCACCGCATGCTGCACGGAGGCCTGTGCTGTGCACGAACAAATAAATTAGACATGGCAAAACTCTCTGCTTAGTGACAGGGCGCAAGAGCAGTCACGACACAAACAGGATTCAGGAAAGTATGAAAACCAGCCATTCTTACTATGAAACAAACAAGATCTATTTATTACTTTTATTATTCAGAACTTAGGAGATTTTCAACCTCTATTCTGTCAGACACGAAAACAAATTATCCAATATCAAAAAGCCAACTGTCAAGAGACCTGAGTACAAGCAGAATTTAGACACAACAGTCTCCCAGACTTTTTCTTGCTTTCCAATCCTGTTATTTTAAAATTATAATATGAAATGTTCTATTTGCATTATTACTTCAAGAACCCTGCATGTATTTTTGTTGGCATGTCTTTGCCAATGTACCCACAGGATACATTACTTTAGTTGTAAAATGGTAATGTTAGTGCTTATTGGGGAATATCTGTTACACGTATTTATCAGCAGTATATCTGGTATGCAAGTATTAATTCAACAGGTTTTTTTTTTTTCCAAATCTGATTTCTGAAAATCATCTTCTAATATATTCTTTAACTCACATGAATGTTCTACTTGGCTTTAAGCATCTTCCAGCATATTGGCTCTTTCAACACCAGTCACTTTGACATTCTCAACTGACTTGCAAAAATTGACATGGCTTGGGTAAAAGCCAGATTTAAGGCAGGAAGAGGGGAGGAGGAGGGTTTTCACCATCTGAAGAAACAAAACTGGCTTTAAAATTTGGCATCGGAGAGAACCTAAAACACACGCAATCAAAATCATCCCTCATCTCCTCTAGAATAATTTCTTTGCTTCCTCCCAATAAAATCTTAAGCAGCTTGATGATTATTAATATTGTCACAGTAACTCTATGCTAAGGAATTTTATAGGCAAGCCCAGAAACATGTCTCTAATTATCTGTGCACATCCCCAATGAACAGGTGTTTGAGGGTGGGGACAAGGAGAATATATGCATTTTTATTATTACTAGAGAATTAAGTTCTCAAAAAATTAGTGCCAAAATAATGTCCCTGGAGAAAAATGGAGTCAATCAAACTCCAGAATAGACAAGTAAATAAGCCTTCTTTCAAGGATAACTCCTTCCTGCCTCAAACAGGTCACTTCTCAACCCCAGGGTCCCCGGACCATGTTTAATTTCTAACATCCTTAAAAAACAAAAACAAAAACAAAACCAACAACAAAACAATATAAGTCTGACAAAAGCAGGCATGAATTGTATTGCATTAAGCTCCCCTTTACTCATTTTTCTGAATTCACCACCATCAGAGTAAACATTTCTGTACAAGTGAGATCTATCTAGCAACCCATGCCATGCAATCAGGAAATCCACCTAACCAGTATGACCTCTACCATTACCTGACCAA
Organism: Spilogale gracilis; assembly: GCA_004023965.1. Taxonomy (NCBI): domain Eukaryota; kingdom Metazoa; phylum Chordata; class Mammalia; order Carnivora; family Mephitidae; genus Spilogale; species Spilogale gracilis. The sequence continues at coordinate 23,107 of PITA01017650.1, read as the reverse complement.
GTATTTGGCTTCAGAGAAATGGAACTCCTACTGCACTAAGAACACACTTGGTCATGATAAAATATTTTGTTTTTTATATAACATCAAAGCTCTTACGGAAACCTCACACATTCTTACTGAGTTACGTGGCTTAGTGGGTACTTGGACGCCAATTAAACTCTGTGAACATCTCGTGATCACCTAATACTTCAAACAGCATGCACACACACATTCCAATTGGGATAAACAGCCTTTTAAAGAAAAATAGTGTTTTCACTGTTGAATACAGATCTAAACAGGTATAACAGAGCCCTAATTCACTGAATTGAACCATATGAAATCGCTAACATTAGACTCTTTCTGAGCTGTAAAAATGACGATCTTGTAACATTCAATCTCAGATACGGTTCCATTACTGGGAAGACTAATCCCAAATACTGCTATAATTCTGTATAAAGGGCACTGGTCTGGGAGGTAGAAACTTGGATTTTTGTTCTACTTTGTCACTAAACAGGGCCTAAAATATGTCACTTTACCTCCCTCAGCCTTATTCATTATGAAAAAAACATTGAGATTAATATTCTGGGTTACTTCTCCTCTTTGAGAAAATGATGAACAAATAACTGACCCATGAATCAAAGGTTCTAGAATTAGGGCAGCTTTAAAGATTAGGAAAGGAGATTAAATGTGGCAAGAAATAAAATTCCTAAACTGTTTCCCTTTTAAAAATTTTTGCCTAGCTTTATTTCATAGAAGGAGTTGTTTGTAGACAAAAGATACCTCTGTTTTTCCCAAGATGATGAGAATGGCTTAGGCTGTAAACAGTAGAGGGGGGAAAAATCAGAAGAATAACAAATGAGGACGGAGCTGAAGGTTTGACTTAATGAATACAAGAAGAACTATAGCATTTCCGGGCTGAAAAGAACCTTATCAAGTCATCAATTTTCCAACCTGTTAGCAGGACTTAACATAAAATACAGGTCTGCTCACTTCCAGTTAGAGTCTTAATTACAAAAGAGCAGGCCAGAAATGCTATTCCATATTTAATCCAAATTCAGCAATTGGGGAAGACCCCAACAACTCTCAAGCAACCCCTTACGGCACTCAAGACCTTTAACCAGAAAGTTCGCGCCTGCTGTCTCTTAATGGAACATTCTTTAGCCTTCATAGTCTTTAGTCTTTTCTAAATTTTATATTCATGTATTCCTCTAAAGGCGGAGTTGAAAAAGAAGCTAAAACAGCCTTTAAAAAGATAATTAAACATGACAAGCAAAACTGCACCAAAATAGAAGAGGTGAATATAAATGGAACATTTTTTCCCCCAAAATCTTTCCTAAATAAGAATAAAGCAGATTTGTTTTAAAATCAAACATGTAAGTGTATGAGCCACCAGCAGATGGCAGAAGGAGAGGCTGGGAAATTCTCTAACAAAAGAAGGGAGCAACTCAACATGGATTCCCAAATCTCGACTTAAGAACTGCTATGGATTTTTTTTCCTTCTCCAGTCTTTCTTTTACCAAGATTGGTAATTGAAATTGTCTTGCTTCACCAATATATATTCTATAATTTTAATTTAGATTCGAAGACTGAAGCAGTAGAGAATAAACTTGGTCCTCTACTTCTCTAAACATTTCTGGTCGATTTTCAATAAAAAATTTTAAATACAAAAATAAATTCTTTATATTTTGAAAAGTAATATGAGTAACATGAGTAAGATTTAACTTTGAAAAGGAAATCGTTGCTAGTTTCATTTCAATGACACTGTTACCTTAAATATATTTTCACCTAAGTTATATTCACACTCACTTAGCAAGTTAGCCAAGTATAAATTCAATAGAAAACACACGCTGGTCAGACAATGCAAACAAGTGAGAAGAACCTGAGTTACTGGAGCTTTATAAGGAAAAAAGATACGTGTTTTTAAACATAAGATTAATGTATGCTTTCAGGTGGTGACATTAATAAAAGGAAGGACATTTTAACAGATATAATCTCCTATGTGAAGCTGAACATTCTAAATCTAGAATATCATATTTTTATTAAAGATTTTATTTCTTTATTTGAGAGAGAGAAAGCACACAGAGAGACAGAGTGACAGGGAGAAGCAGATTCCCTGCTGAGTAGCAAGCCCAAGGCAGGCCTTGATCCCAGGACCCTGAGATCATGACCTGAGCCAAAGGCAGAGGCTTAACTGAGCCACTCAGGCACCCAGTACCTTAATTTAAAAAAGACAAATAAGTTTTGCTTTTTATTTTATTTGAAATTATTTTTGGAACTGACTAATCTCTTTGCTATAGATAAGTTTCCTAAGCCACACTGGAATCCTACCCCATTTTGTAGAACACAACATTCAGTTAAAGCGGTGACACTACAGAGTAGCACACAATTATATCCAAAAGGAGAATATAAATTTGCATCCCTAGAATTTCTTCCTGGCATAAGATTATTCCAAAAGTCGTATCAAGAATGTAAGGCCCATGGAAGCAAGGGTTTAGTATTCGTAGGGCACTCCCAGCACATCACACGTATATTCCACAAGTATTTGTTTGAATGAGATGCCGTGGAATGAAACAGAATGAAATCAATGAATATGACTGCAGAACTTGGATTAACAAAGGTAAATTTAAATTAATAGTGAGATAAACTGGAACCAACCGGTTTTCAGTCAACCAGAACCACTCAACCAAGCATTAACAATGACCGCATCTTCTTTCAGCTGGGCTCTACAGTATAAAATGCCAAGGTTAATACATTAACTCAGATAATGGGAGAATCGGTGAGAAAAACCCCTGAAGAGAAAAAAAGGCAGTAGTAATATATTACGTTAACATCACAGGTTTTTGCTTTTGACAATCAGAATTGTTAAACCATCAAAAGATCTCTAAATAATCAGCAACACTTATGTACTGGGAACCAAGTGCAAGTCAATATGGATATAAAAAGATGAGCAAAATGAAGTCTCTAAGCTTATAATCTTGCTGGGAAAAAATGCCACACAGTGGAGTTGGGTCAGGCCATAACATGCTGTTTTTCCCATATACAATCAAAAGGAGTTGGCAAAAGAGAAATTCCAGACACAGTTGACCGCTGAAGAACATGGGGTTCAGAAAGGCGCATTCGAAAATCTGTGTATAACTTCTGACTCCCCAAAACTTAACTACTAAATAGTCTGCTGCTGACCAGAAGCCTTACCGATAACATGCTATTGATTAACATGCATTTTGTATGTTATGTGTACTATAGATTGTATCCTTACAAAAAAGGAAGCTAGAGAAAAGAAAACGCTATTAAGAAAGTCATAAGGAAGAGAAATACATTTATCGTACTGCACTGTGTTTATGGAAAACGATCGTGTAGTAAGTGGATCTGCACAGTTCAAACCTGTGTTGTCCAAGGGTCTTGCCTGAGTATCCTGCCCAATGGGCCTGCCTCAGCTGCAGCCAAGGGCCTGAAGTCTGGAAAGGAAGCGACCCCTGCAGGGCAGGACACGGAGGGAGTCTCTCTCTCAAAAAAATTATAAATCAAATAAAATGAAATCTGATTTTTAGGCATTTTAAACTTAAGACTTTTCTCTAAAATAATAGTAAATTTTAGGTGCCTAAAACAAATACTAAAAATTTTTGCCAAAACAGGGTTAAAAGGTGAGTAATATTAAGTACTAAGAGGAAATATTAAATGTTTTTATTTAAATATTAGAAAAAATTCTGAAATTACTAAATCCTTACTTCTATGCCCACCTTTGCCAGTAATAAGCTATGACCATGGGAACAAGGAATCCTTTGGCCTTCAGCTCCCGCATCTCTAACATGGAGGAAGGCTAGGCCAGAGGATCTTGAAGACATCCAGCAGAAGTAAAATGTTTAGGACTCTAGGAGAGTACAGCTCCAGGAAAAGACAGAAAGAGAAAAATGCAGAAAGGAAGAGATGAAATGAGGTACAGGTCCTGCAATAGGATGTTGGAGAAAAGGCCTTACTGAGCTTTCTCTGCCTCCTGGGGTTTGGTTTATAAGGTGGGGGTGTAGGCGACAGGCTGGCATTCTGCTCCCCAGCTGGGGCTGGGATCCAGCAGTCGCAGCTTGAAGGGCGCCCCCAAGTGGACGGCTTTGTCGCCTGTGCACTCTGATGATGACCTACAGTTCCATCATTCTTCTTCTAGTTCTTTTATAGAACATATAGGCTTACCCTTGATTTTTCTTACCATTCAGTTTAAAATTACCACTCCACATACATTTTTTGGGTCAGAGTTTCTATCAAAAATTACAAAAATGGGCATAAAATGAAGGATTTCGCTTTGTTCAAAGAAAAAAGTGCCAGCCAAAATAGCATCTCAAATTTTTTTTTTAAGATTTTATTTATTTGACAGAGAGAGATCACAAATAGGCAGAGAAAGAGGCTGGAAGTAGGCTGCCTGCTGAGCAGAGAGCCCGATGTGGGGCTCGATCCCAGGACCCTAGGATCATGACCTGAGCTGAAGGCAGAGGCACCCCAGGCGCCCCTCAAAATATATTTTGAATGTGTGGAAATCTAAGGCTCTCTGAGAACCAAATAAATTGATGATATATAATATACATTCTGTTCACCCTTTCAAAAGTAAAAGTCCTTAAAAATGATTTTGGTAACCAAATTATATTAGAGCCCAAACAAGTAAGCACCAAGAGCTTACCCCAGGAAAAATGTACTGAACGAGGGAGATATTTTTAAATCTTTGTCTTGGCTTTATGCATATTCGTTCATTCAGCACGATATTTAAGCAGCAGCCCTGGAGCCAAAGGGAGAGGTGCCACCATGCACCCAGGGGAGGAGAATCCAGGACTGCGGCTGGGCAGAGCGCGATCTGGCGTGGTCGTGGAGAAGGAAGTCCAAGAAACCATGGCTGCGATCAGAGGAGGAGGATCAGCAGAGCGGGTCAGGGAAACCAAGTGAAGAGGGCATAGGAAGGAAGAAGGGGCCAAGTGAGGCAGATGGCTGCAAAGAGGCAGTAAAATGAAAGGAAGGAGTGGGACCTTAGCAAAACGGGCAGTGTGGGGTCAGAGGTGCGGGCAGGTGAGATGAGAGGGGAAGTGAGGAGGTAGCAGTGCAGACCTCACTGGTCCTCAGGACATCCAAGATGGGGCTCCTTCCTGGTTCCCATCCCACTTCTGTTATTCATTAGCCATGTCAGTTTCTATTTCCTTCCCCAATACTGAGAATAACAACAGTCCCTCACTTAGAGGGAGTGGGTGGACTACAAATCTTGCTTCTTTATGATTCCTAACTTAGCTATCTACAACAAGCAAGAAACAAAAGGTATTCATGATCATAAAATTTTAAAGTAATTTGTTTAGATTTTGGTAAGATCTCTTACTAATTCATGGAAATTCATGGAAAAGTTATGATTATCTAGTCTTTGTTTTTAAATGACCCAGGAATATTTTACTCACTTTCTCTTTTTTACTTCTCTACTATAAATCTCTTCAAAGAACTCATAAGCAGCAAACTTTTTAGTCTTTCTATATTTAATAGCATAATTTTATATATATTTTCTTAGCTGATTTATCATCTCATTATCGCTAGCAGCTTTACTCAATGCATTAATGATATAGAAGGCATGCTTATCTCGTAAAAAGAACTAACCCATGTTGGCTGCCCTGGCGATTCCTGATTTATTATACTACAGAATTATAAATTTCTTAATTTGTTTAAGTCTTGATGAGAACCAAAGTCAAGATCAGCGGTGTATAGTTTGTATGACTTTCCTTTTGTAATATATTTGCTCATTTTTTTTATTTTGAAGCACCTCTTCTATTCACTATGATTCTTATTTCTGTAAAGCACACATGATTTTAAATTAAGTGTCTTTCCAAACTTGTATAGAAACAAACTCCAGAAAATAAAAGTTGTCTTAATTCAGAGGGAAAAATAAGAACCACTGGAAACAGCTGGAGTGTGGACTGTGGCATAGTCATTAGCATCTCAAATTCTAAGTTACTTTTGACTAGGAAAGGCCCAATAAAATGACGAATCATGACTTGAGAAATTAAGATTTGAAACGGATAAAAGTATATCTTATATAAAAGCTACCTCTCATTAGATTAGTTTGGAAAAAAATTAATCTCAAAGCAGCATGAACAGTCATGAGAGTTTTGAAAGACTGTAAAACTGTTTCCTTGGGTCACAGTTTCAGCACACTCACACACAAAAACAGGCAGTTTTTATCTCTGGGTCCCAATGTGTTTAAGTTATTTTCCAGCGAGACTGATGAATTCATGCTTCGATCTTAAGTAAATATAAAGCTTGCAGACTTAGGAGAAGGAGAAGCATCCAAGGGGTGAATAAGTCAATAGTAGAAAAAAAAAACAAAAACATGACAACAACAAAAAAGGCAAAGGAAGAGCAAAGGTACATTAAAGATCAGCACTGAGAGGATCCAAGACATACACGGGGCAGACACACTCCAGCGTTCGTACTCCTCGCCAAGGTGAGGTCATTAATGAATTACAAGTGGGTCAGGTATCTGAGTTCTTCTCCCATGGCACAAAAACAGGAAAAAAGCGTCAATTGTGAATAAGTGTTCAGAAACATGACTGATACTAAATACCCAGACCTTTTAAGAGACAAGATAAAAATGTATTTCCTGGGGCACCTGGGTGGCTCAGTCAGTTACGCTGTCTGCCTTTAGCTCAGGGCCTGAACTGGGACTGAGGCCTGCATGGGACTTCCTGATGAGCAGGGAGTCTACTTCTCCCTCTACTCCTGCCAGGCTTATGCTCTCTCTCTCTCTCTCTCTCTCTCTCTCTCTCAAATCATTAAATAGGGGCGCCTGAGTGGCTCAGTTGGTTAAGCGACTGCCTTCGGCTCAGGTCATGATCCCGGAGATCCGGGATCGAGCCCCATATTGGGCTCTCTGCTCAGCAGCGGGAAGCCTGCTTCTCCCTCTCTCACTCCCCCTGCTTGTGTTCCCTCTCTCGCTGTGCTTCTCTCTGTCAAATAAAATTTAAAAAAAATTAAAAAAATAAGAATAAAAATTAAAAAATAATTAAATAAAATCTTTTTTAAAAAAGTATTTCCTGACGTGCAAATAATGAAGCCGTAAAAAACTTTGAAATTTCTCATTTTTAGTTACAAATGCAAATACTCGGGTATAGATATGCAAAGGTAGAAAACACCTAAGTCTTTGAAAAATCACTGAATTATCAGGAAGAAATTTCAAACTATTGTCTTTACAAGTCGAATTTAAGACTACATAAGCAAGCTGCTAGTTTAGCCATAAAACAAATGCGAAGCCTTTACACAGTGGGGTGGACCACGAGAGCTGCTGGTACAATAATCTTCATAATACTGCTGCTTACTCAGTAAGTATGAAGGATTATGGAGATGAGTTCACAAGAACTGACCCTACAGGTTTATTAAATATGCAATGAATATTCTGCATGCATGCTGGGCATTAAATAAAAAATGAAAAATCCAAATGATGATGATATGTTCAACATTGCAAATAATACTGAATTAACCTTAACTATTTATGATTAAAATTTTCTTTAGTCATTTTTGACAGATACAGAAATAGAAGAAATATGCTAAGGTAAAACTTGAGTTTGTTTACCAAATATTCCAATATTTACAAAGTCTTATCTTTTTACTTTTAATTTATATTCATTCACGATGTAACCCTTGTTAAGCTTATAACCTCAGGATGGCTTTGATTTTGGTAGTATTACAATGTCCTCCACCTGTAATTGCAGCACAACTATTAAACTGAACTAATAAAATGCCAAGCACCCAGAATGAAAAGAAGAGAAAAAAACTGGAAAAAAATACAAACAACTAAGTTTTAGTTTTATGCCGAAAATTAGCTCGTAGAGGAGCCTGGGAGGAGTCATTGCCATTACTGTGTGCTCTAAAGTTTCCACCAGCTGTTCTTCCCAACTCCGAAGTAATTGATGGCACTTACACTGTACTTCTATACCTCTACATGAAAATGAAGTGAGATTCCCTAATAAGTGCCTCTTACCAGTTTGCTCGCACGGTTTAAGCATTACTAGCAAACGTGTCCAAAAGACAAGTCAATCCGAGAAAACACAACAGGTCTGGAAGACTGTGATTCTAAGATATCTGTGACTGCTCCCACTGTATGCTCCTTTTCCGTGTGACCCACCATCTCTTCCTCTGGCTCATTCTCAGCTTCTCCTTCTTCCCCATCCTGCATACCCCAATGATCACCAGGTCCCCAAGACTCACTTCCTAAGGCCTGCTTTCCTCCTCCACTTCGCTACCTCAGGTCTGCAGTGACCTTCACGTGATCCATTCAACTGTCATTCACTCGTCTCTGACAAATCCATCCTCCACAAAGTACACAAAATCACCTAAATTGTAAATTCAACCACCACTTGGCTTAAAATCTTTTAACAGCTTCACATTTTCTATAGGATAAAATTCAAATCTTTAACCTCCTCAACCTCGGATCTTGTCACACAGGCAAAATTCAACTACTTTTAGTTCCCTCTGTTTTTTTCCCCCCATAGTTGTCCTCTGACCTGAAAATAGTTTGGATTTCTCCTGTCCTCCTCGCTGGCCTAAATATAATCCACTCTCTCAAGGGATCAGGCTCCTAGATTGCCTTCCCCTCTGCCCTGCCCACTCCCGCCAGCAAGCCTCCGCGATTCTTCTAGCCAGGAGACAACCACACTACAGGACAGAGAGCTCTTTACACACCTACCCACTGATTGTGAGCAAGTGATGGGTGGGAACTGGGATTTAATTTAGTTGTGACGGGAACATGGGGGTTCAATAAACATTTGAAGCAGGGATAATGAATAAGCAGATTAACAAAAGTAGAGTAGCAAACCAACACAGTGCTCTGGTAACATTCAGGGGGGCACTGCAGTGCCCCCCAAGACTGGGAGCCACTGAGGAGATTCTGCTCTATCGCTAACCCAAACCTAAAGGTCAGTTGCTACTAAATGAAACTCTTGGTTTCCTATACTATTTCTTATATTCCCGATAACAGAGAAAGAAGGTAAAGAAAATACTACCATAGTTTCATCTTAATCACAATAGGGTGGATATCTGAAACTCTGGAAGATTTCGAGAACCTCTGCATTTGATAACAAAAACAAGTCCTATCTGTTGAGGCTTCCGATCCACTTAGGGGAGCTGATGAAACCTACCCAATAAGCTACATCAGACTACACACCTTGAGTCCAAAGGCGGTATCCTCCGAGGTCAAGACTTCAACCTGAAATCATAAGGAAAAGATAATTTAGGCACTCTCAAAAACGTTCTTTCAGTCTAACCACAGACACCAGAGCACAGGCATGGCCTGGAACTAAGAGTTTGGAGAAAACTGGTATTCAATTTACGTCAGTCATCAAGAAAGAAAGATCTGGGATTCTCTTCAAGAGCTGATTGGGGATAAACACAGGTCATTGTCATTGCTCTGGATTCCAGATTTAAAACAGGGTGAGTGCCTATCAAATTCATTTATTTGCCATCATGTTGAAGTGGTAGTATAAGTTCCTCAAAATGATCTAGAAGTCAGAAGAATCATTTTTCTCAGTGAAATCACAAGATGTTGCTTTTTTTTTTTTTAATGGACAGTGAGGGGAAAGTTATGCTCCGTAAAGCAATTTCACCATGCGTATGAAGCTGCTAGTAATTTCTTGTCCTGCTCCCATCAGAGTGGGTAGTCTTGAGTCTCTGGAATGTTGCAGAGCAAGAGTACCTGAAGGCAATACTCAGGAAAAGGCAGGCAGAGTCTAAGCAACAAGTTGTGAAATGATGGCAAAACTTCAAAATTGCCTGTCAGTCTTGTGCATGAGAAGACAGAGCTCATTAACATGAATTTAAAAGGCTGCATGGAACAAGACGTGTATTCGTAATTACTGTTTTTTAAACATAATTATTCAGTCTGGTGTGTAAAGCTTTTAACTTTGACTACTATAAAGTACCAATATATGATGGAAAAGAGCAAGGAAAGGAGGCAACAGAATATGAGTATTTTAAGTGTCTGCAGAAGACAGGGGGTGGGACAATAACAGCAGACTTGCTGGCTACACGGCGAGTTTTCAGCCTTTTTTTTTTTTTTTTTTAAAGATCTCATTTATTTATTTGACAGAGAGAAACACAGCTAGAGAGGGAACACAAGTAGGGGGAGTGAGAGAGGGAGCAGGGAGCCCGATGTGGGGCTCAGTCCCAGGACTCCAGGATCATGACCTGAGCCGAAGGCAGTCGCTTAACCAACTGAGCCACCCAGGCGCCCCAGTTTTCAGGCTTTTAAAGTGAGGCCTTTGTGTAGGTGTTTGAGTAGAAGGCACACAGGCCTATCCAACATATCTTGCTATAAAACAAAACTGGATTCTTCCCTTGAGGGAAGGAAATACAGAAAGAAAGATCATTTCAGTAAGATTATCATCCAGTAAGAGAGAAAAGGGGTCAAAAAAGAAATGAGCAAGAAATTGTATTCTCCAAGTGCCTGGCTGAGAGTGAGGCTCCCCAACACCTGGTACCTGACAGAGACTGGGGCATAAAGTAAGAGAAAGGCATGATTAGGTACTGGGAAGATCAGCAGCCTCACTTTGATGAAAACCACACGATGCTGATACCAAATGTGAAACGTTGGATCAGCTATAGTTCAAAATCATTATAAGATCCACTGACAGCATGTCTGTTTACACTTTGATTTCCAAAGCTAATTGTTAGATTTAGAAGCAAGATCTTATTATAGACTTTCTTTGGGGGTGGGGGGGAAGCGACAGTTATTGGCAATTTACATATGTTTGAATTTCCTAAATCCTGTCTTCACAACACTAGATTGCTAACCTCAAATATTTTTACATTAAAACCCCTAATCAACACTGAAGACTTTAGTTAAAGCCAAGGGCAAACAACAAATTCGCTGCATCTTAACTACTGTAAACACTATATGACATTTACTCTTAAATTATATACATAGATCATATCTGCATATATTAATGTTAGGCACATTCAACCTTTTGATGTGATATTTTAATATACATACAATTATTTCAAAAATATATTAGAAGTTTAAATCTGCAAAAACCGTCCCCAAGTGAGTTCTGCGTTTGCTTAATATATTATAAAAAGTCAAAGTAGCGAGAGAATTGAAAAGCTAATAGAAATCCATTTAAAGATATGGTTTCAATACATTTGACAGCTTGAGATAATAAGAAAACCAAAGTTTTCACGTGGAATTTAGGAACTGTCCATGTGCCTATGTCAGTAGACAGACCCAGAGACAGGCTTTGGAGACTGGAGGAAGGAGCAGGGTCTCCAAAGGTCAGCCTCATCGTTCACCTCAGATTCTATCTCTGGGAAAGCTGACGAGATTTGCAATTCCTAAGTGTTAACCAATCTCATCAGACCAACTTTAAAAGTGTATTTTGTTTTATTCAAAAGCACTGTAGTTTAAAAACAGGCATTCCAGTTCCACTTAACTATATTTTATATTTCCCATTTCTGAAAGATTTTATATTTCAATTCCAACAAAAACAGTTGATTTTATTTTATTTTATTTTTTTTTTTTAACAGTTGATTTTAAAAACATGAAATTAACTCCAATTTAATTACAAACAAAGATCAATGTCATACAAAGGTTTTCATATTGGATCTAAGAGCATTTTTACCTAAGTTGGAAGGAATCCCCCTCTAGTGGGAGTAAGGGAGTATTTCAACCTTCACATACAATTTTCAGGTAGAAGTCATTAAACTTAACAATCAGCAGAGATCCACTGAGCTTTCTTCCTTTCGTCATCCATTTAAATCTTTTTTAAAAAATCAGTATTTTATATTCCACAAGCCTAAAACACCTGTAATCCCCTCCCCATATATAAATATCTATATATGCCAGAAGTAGATTTGTGTTTATCGGGTGAGATTTCAGTTACTAACCAACTGTTACCATCAAATTTAATTCGGCTATACAGCAGTCACAATTTGAAGTTAAAGCAGGAATGTACAACTGGAAAAAATTAGTACATTTCAGTGGAAAGATTTAATAACGTACTGGGAACAGAGAATGCTGACGGTTTACATTGACCCTGACCATTAACAAAGACTTTCTGGATATTTACCACATGCAAGGCACTGTGCTTAATGCTACTGTAAGAGCTAAAAAGTGCCGAATTTTACTCACGTATGAATACCTGAATGAAATGTACTTAAACATTCATCTAAAAACAAATTCATATTCGAAAATGACCAGGTGAGATTATTCGCCCTGTCATTTTTCTTTTTAAGCTTCAGTTTGGGGAGGTTTAAAACTGGCCATACTACAAAAACCACCCGGAAAAAAAGGTCACAGGTTTTATGCAATGTAAAATTAGGACATGATACCCAATGTTCTCCTGTCCACACAGAGGCTGTAACACATGCAAAGACAGAGTACCCGGATGAGAAGCAGCGCCAGCATCACCGGGAGAGAGCTTGTCCTGTGTCCTGAGCTGCAAGGTATGAAGGGGTGTGGGCAGGCTAGCAAAGGAGAGGCTTCCTAGGTCCAAGAGAAGGCCCTTTCCATTTGATCCTGTTATGGCAAATGATACACAGTCAGCACTTTATAATACCATTGCCTAGGGGCGCCTGGGTGGCTCAGTTGGTTGGGCTACTGCCTTCAGCTCAGGTCATGATCCTGCAGACCCGGTATTGAGTCCCACATTGGGCTCCCTGCTTGGCAGGAGACCTTCTTCTCCCTCTCTCACTCCCTCTGCTTATGTTCCCTCTCTGGCTGTGTTTCTCTCTGTCAAATAAATAAAATCTTTAAAAAAATAATAATACCATTGCCTAAAAGGATTCTGTCTGTGGAGAACTTTAAAAATCATCCAGGGAAGTTCAGCAGCTAGGCTGCTGCCGCTGCTCACACTCTGCCCCGCACAAAACCTTCCAGTGGCTTCTCTCCTCTCCCTTGTGGCCTCCTAAGCCGACCGCCAGCCACCAAAATCAAAGCAAACCAGGGGCACTTAGGGGGCTCAGTCAGTAAAGCCTTCGGCCTCCGGTCTTCGGGTGAGGTCAGGATCCCAGGCTTCTGGGACAGAGCCTGGCCGCTGGCTCTCTGCTCAGCGGGAGGCCTGCTGCTCCCCCTACCTCCAGCTCTTCCTCTCCTTCTCCCCCTCTCTATCTCCCTCTCCTCTCCCTGCAGCTCCCCCTGCTTGTGCGTGTGCTCCTGCTCTCGCGCGTGCCCTCTCTTTCTGTCAAATAAAAAACAAAAATCAAAGCAAACCACTTTAATCTCCAATCATTCCATCAAGAAAATCAGGAAATCATGAATTTATCAACTTGGAAGTGAAAGTGGTTGGACTTTCTTTTTTCTTTAATCACTTCTGAAGTCCTTTCTAAACTTTCATCTCTAAAGCAGAGAATACTAATAACCAGTGGCGCTTTCATTAAAATGAAACTATGCCCAAACTATGTCCCATTCATTTTAATGAGAAACATTTTTCCTAAAGTCAGGAGCACACTGTCACAAAAAGCAAAGTGACAGTGATGATATATAATCGTATGCGAGGACTCTTATTTGTAGTTACTGGAATGCAAATCCAAACTCTTAACATTATTGTTTTTCTCACTACAGATTACCAAGATTAAAAATGTTGATAATTACAACATTGATAAGGGTATGGGAAATCACATCATGGCCTTGCACTCATTATGAGAACATATGTTGGAATAACGCACAATTCAGCAGTATCCATCAAAATGTATATGCATGTGATTAAGTGTTAAGCCAATAATTCTACTGATATCCAAGTGCAAAACCATTTACTAAGTTGTTTACTAGAGTTGTTTGTAACAGAAAAAGCTGAAAACATCCTCCAACCAAATGACTGTAAACAAGGGAGTGTTTAATAAATCACCATACATCCAAGCCACAGAATACTGATATTTCATTAAGTGAAAAGAATGAGAACATGCACCGCAAGCTAACAATTGTATTTTTTTTTGAAGTGGGTTGGGTCATATGCTTGATATACTCGGACCATTTCTGGAGACATGCAAGAGACACATCAGTGATTACCTCAAGGGAGAGAAATTATTCACTGTATTTCGTCCTATAACGCTAACAACTTTTTTCCCTATGCGCATGTGTTTCTTGTTCAATTAAAAATAGCTGACAAAATAAGCCAATAACATAAAAAAATGTCCAATGTCAATAATGATCACAGAAATGCAAGTAAACATTATAATCTATTTGCTAGAGAAATCTATCTTTATGATCCAATTTATGATGAACTGTTTATAAATTATAAAATATGTGTACTATGCCAGTATTTGAAAAATAAGGGCAAATAAAAAATGTACAAAAATAGGAGATGGTTAAAGAAAGTACGGTATTTCATATGATAGACCATTACATAATGATAAAAAACTCCCTGTTCATGAAGTCTTCTAAAACATAAGAAAACGCTTATAAACATATTAAATTTTTAAAAAGTAGAATTAAAAATTTAAAAAGTAGAATTCAATACTACTTTTTAAAAAGTAGCATTAAAATTAATAAAAAAATTAATTAAAAAATTAAAAGTAGAATTTTTAAAAAGTAGGGATTTGACATTACAAATATTCACATCTATCCATTTGCTTCTTCCTTCATGCCTTCTAGCTTATGTGCCATACAGAAAAATGTCTTCCCCACCCCAGGATTTTTTACATATTCATGCATGTTTTCTTTTAATATGTTTGACATCCATTTTTTTATGTTTAAATATTTGGCCCATCTATAATTTATTTTGAAATAACAAGGGGAAGAGGTGACTCAGTTTTAATTTTCCATTTGAATAACTATGGTGCAGAATGATCCACTATTTTCTCCAGTGATCAGAGATGCCACATCTTTACCATAATTAAACATTAAAATGATACAAATTTTGCCTCCAGTTCCAGGTAGGGATGGGAAAAGCAAAATTACCTGTGAGGTCTTCAATCTAAAGGGAGATGTGAGTTGAGGGGAGGAGCCTGATAACAGTCAACAAGAGCCTGATAGAATTTACAGTCACAGTTATCTGTCCACAAGTAAATCACCGAGAATTCAGATGCTCTTGAAAAAAAGAATTTCTGCCTAGATTGGTGTTTGAAGAATGAAAACACTGTCCTGCTGACATTACCATGTCTGCTTTGGTTGGGCCAGAAAGAGCGACAGACCATGAAGGAGAAGCAGACGTTAATAAATACATTGCTTTCTGAAACCATATCCCGGATTTATGACAATTTAAACTGCAGGACAAGCCTCTCCCTTTGCACCCACCTCGCTCCCTCACATTCCCAACCACACAGCAGCTAAGACAGGGTTGCAAAGTTTTATTTTAGCAAGGAAGGAAGTTGTTTTGTCTTTTTATTATTTCTATTATTTTTATTATTACTATTATTATTATTTTTATTATTTATTATTACTGCTTGTTTTCACTATTTTTTTGCGTTTTGTGATCCATTGAAAAAATGAACACTTAAACAAAAAGAACATGTAAAACCCTGCCAGCATTCTTCTCTTATTAATTCTCCTCATTCTCCTTATTAGCATGAACAGGCCATGTGACAACTCAAGGACACAGCTTGCTGAAACCACTCAGTGTTTGGTTAGCTGGTAAAAGAACACACAAGGATGCCTTCTACTGCTAAATGTTGCTGAGTAGAATCACCACTCTCTGAATGTATTTAAAATTAACCAAAAACCTGTTTTAAGTTAGGGAACCAGTAAATATTAATAGCAATGCTAAATTTCACCTCTGCAACCAAAGAGCATTTCTATTGTACTAGAACAGTACAATATGATCTCAAGACCAACAGTGGATATGTTATAATTATGCTTTTGGCTACAAGTGTTATGTCATCTTCTATACTAGGATGTTAGCTGTGTTAATATCTTAGGCTATTACATTTAAAACAAAGGTTGTCAGCACGAAGGTTACACTCTTCTTTCTAATTAGGTTCTCTGAGTGAGGATACCTTCACTTGAGATTCATAAAGCAATCACAAACTCACGATGGCTCAGAAGAAAAAAAGGCCTTAAGTGTGAATCAAAAGGCTGTAAAAATAGCCAGCACTATGCAATGTGAGTTTACAACCCCTTCCACCAAAAGATGAAATCTATTTCTCTTCTCCTTTAGGCTGGGCTGCACATGTGATTTGCTTGGATCAACAGAATGCGGCTACAGAATCATACTGTACCACCTCCAAGTCTAAGACTCAAAAGGCAATGAAAGCATACTTCTTCTAATTACACTCTTGAAAGTCAACCAGCTACCATGTGCACAAGTCCAAACGAGTCTGTTGGGGGATGAGAGACTGATTCTGTTGCCACATCACCCTAACCAAGAGCCAGCGAACTCCAAGAAGCAGAGCCACTTAGCTGATCTGGGGCTGATTGAAGGGAGAATGAACCAGAACAACTCGGGCTCAAACCGGATTGTCCAACTGTAGGACACTGAGCTAAATAAATGGTGGCTGTTCCAAGCACTAAGTTACTGGTTTGGTCTGTTGCACAGCAAACGTCAACACACTGGACGATTCGACATTCGGGAACTCTCAGTGTCACACATCCACCGGCAGAGTTCCAGGCAAGAATGCCATGATGGTAAAGGCAATTCTTACATTATCTACATACTAAGTCCTCCTCCATCTCTAGTCCTATTTGAAAATTTCCAAGACCATAAATTTTGTTTGAATTTTTCATTGTGGTCTACAAGCAGCCGAACAGTGGGTCTCCTGCCTGCCTCACTGATCCTCAATCCCACCTCTGTCCCTCCATGCACAGTGTTTCAGCTACACTGGCTTCCTTTTCATTCCTAAAAATGCTTCCCCCCCTCCCCCCCCCTTACTCTCAGGGCCTTTGCACTTACTGGTCCCTTCTCCTCTTGGAACACTCTATACCAGATCTTCCCATTTGTGGTTCCCTTCTCATCACTCCCACCTTGGTTTAAAGGTTGTATCCTCAGATAGCCTCTCTTCCTCTCCAGTATAACCACCTGATATCTGATTGTTCATCCCTAAAATGGAAACCTCACAAAAGCAGGGACCTTGCTATCTCATTCACCGTTGTATGTTTTTTACCTAGAGAAGGCATGACACACAGTAGAAGTTCAGTAAGTAAGTGGTTTTTTTCCTTTTAAATAAGTAACTGTTGAAGGAATAAATGTATACATGTGGGGTGCCTGGGTGGCTCAGTTGGTTAGGCAACTGCCTTTGGCTCAGGTCATGATCCCGGAGACCCAGGATCGAGCCCCACATCGGGCTCCATGCTCAACGGGAAGCCTGCTTCTCCCTCTCTCACTCCCCTTGCTTGTGTTTCCTTTCTGGCTGTGTTTCTCTCTGTCAAATAAATAAATAAAATATTTTTAAAAAAATGTATACATGTGAATGGTTTGAAAACTATAACACCATCAAAATATAAATGTTATGAATCCAAATTTGATATAGCTCACTATGTCATACATGTAGATAGAACAAGATTTAAAACATGCTCCACCTAATATGACTATGTACATTAAGGTCTTACTGGCTGATGATATACATTTTTGCATTACATACTAGTGTTATTAAAAAAAAGTTTTACTATATTTAATGATGACATATATGTAGTTGATACATTTGTCTCTAGCCAAGCATACATTTTAACTTCTTTTAAAAATTTTGGTTTTTCAGTATGGGGATTCCTCAAAAAGTTGAAAACAGAGCTACCCTATGACCCAACAATTGCACTACTGCGTATTCACCCTAAAGATACACATGTAGTGATCCGAAGGGGCACGTGCACCCAAATGTCTATAGCAGCAACGTCCGCGATAGCCAAACTATAAAAAGAACCTAGATGTCCATCAACAGATAAATGGATAAAGAAGATGTCGTACAGATACACGGAATACTATGCAGCCATCAAAAAGAATGAAATCCTGCCATTTGCAATGAGGTGGATGGAACTGGAAGGGATTATGCTGAGCGAAATTAAGTCTATCAGAGAAAGACAAATATTATATAATCTCGCTGATATGAGGAATCTGAGAGGCAGGGCAGGGGGTCATGGGGGATAGGGAGGGAAAAAATGAAACAAGATGGGCCAGGGAGGGAGACAAACCGTAAGAGACTCGTAATCTCAGGAAACAAACTGAGGGTTGCTGGGGGGTGGGGGAGGACAGATAGGGTCACGGGATTATGGAAAAGACAAATAAACAAATAAATAAAAATTCAAAAAAATTTTTTGGCTTTTTAAAAAAATTGATGGCAATGAAGGCTGGCCCTCAAGGATAAGACTCTCTTCTCCCTATTCCTGAATTAAAACATAATGATTCTCTTAGCACAGTACTGTATCAAGAAATGACTACAGCAAATATTTTATAAAGACCACATACAGCTCACAATCTTTCCAAATTTAATTTTTAAAAGTCAATTTCAGCTCTGCATTAAGGCTGGTTGCCCACAATATAACCAAGTGGTTACAAATGACCTGTCCATGTGGCAAGTCATCTCTGTGAAGAATACTGACAGGCATAAACTCTCCTGAAGAACACTGGCACATAGCAGGCTTCAGGGTCGCCATACCACGCCCACTCCAGACATGATCCCCTGGATACGAAGTGCAACAGGAGCTCAAATATCAGCATGTCAGTTACATGACCAACATATGTGTAGGTCTGGAGGCATTCGGAAAGTTACACCTAAAAAACCTCACATGTAGAAAAGTTCATCAATTCTATACTTCCAGTGTTTATCAAGAAATATGGGCTATGGAATCATGAAAAATATAGATCAGTGTATCTATACATGATTTCATTTAGCGTTCCTAATACAATACAACATGTATATACAAATAATGTAAATTTGTGAACAAAACTTTTGAAAACAGTGTATTTCCAATAAAGGCAATGCTTTCATAATCACCCCTAGATCTTTCTATAAATCATATTTTATTAAAGTAGGAAATACATGTACAGTAAAACATTATCATTTCTATGTGAGAGCCTCATCTGCATACTTCAAGTTAACATCTATTTCTTATTAAGATTTTCTATACTTATTGGGGTGCCTGGGTGGCTTAGTCGGTTAAGTGTCCGACTCGATTTTGGCTCAGGTCATGATCTCAGGACTGTGAGACTGAGCCCGGTATCGGGCTCTGCGCCGAGCATGGAGCCTGTTGAAGATTTTCTCTTTCCCTCTCTCTTCTGACCCTCCCCACCAACTTGTGGTATGCACCCCTTCTCGCCCTGAAAAAAGAAAAACAAAAAAAGGATTTTCTGTATTTATTCATAATTTCTAGGAGGTTTGCTGAAGGAATATATAAAAGCTATAGGTATCCAGGCAGTCCAAATGCTAAAAACTTTTAAACACTAAGTAAATGGTATTCTATCTAAACTTCAGAAAAATGTAGATAATTCTATTATCTCATCTGCCACTATATCATATTCATTGTGAACTGTCACAATTCAACACCATTTTAAGCAATGCTTCCTTGTTTACCCAAGTATCTACTCATTCATATATAAACTGATATAAAAATGTATCATATTTACTATATAAATTTACTACACTACAGTTCGATAAATTCAAATGCTCTAAAAACAAGCCAATAATATAAACTTCTTTTCTAATTGTAAATACATTTCATAATGAGGAAAAATTTTTATTTTAAAAATAACGGGGCGGGAGCACCTGGGTGTCTCAGTCAGTTAAGCATCTTGCCTTCGGCTCAAGTCATGATCCTGGCGTGCTGGGATCAAGTCCTGCATCAGGCTCCTTGCTCAGCTGGGAGCCTGCTTCTCTCTCTCCCCTTGCTTGTGCTTTATCTCTCTCTCTCTCTCTCTATCAAATAAATAAATAAAATCTTAAAAAATATATATAACTAGATAAACCTACTAAGGTTATAAAACTGAAAACTCAGATAGATAAAGTACTATTTGACCATACATACCTCCCTTTCCCAATCCTACCCACCATCAAGGTTGGCTGAGAAAAGCAAGTTGAAAGTTATTATAAAATCAGTATGCAAAAAAGGACCTACAGACAGACAGTGCAGACCCACAGATAAAGGCCATGGGAAAGTGTCTCGGTGTATCTAAGGGTAGGGAGTGCAACAAAGATGATTTAAAATGATTAGATTACAATAAAAAGGTGTTTTAAAACCAAAAATTTTTAGATCAACAAATTAAACTTCTACTGCTGACCTAAATAGCTCTTTACACATTATTAATTTGATTATAAGTCACTGGTTTCTTTTTCTGCTACACTCTCCACTGTCCACATGTCCCACCAACATCCCCCAACTCTGTCACCAGGTTTATATATATATAAAAGAGGTAGATGTAAAAAGTTTTTTACCGTAAAATTCTTCTACCAAAATACACTGGTTTTTGAGACACCGCGTAGGATTAATAATCACACTTTTTATTACCATCTGTCTTTAAGGCCTTTCAAAGTTTAAATTAAGTTGTTTAGGGCTGTCTTGATGATCAAGTTGGAACAGAGAGGCAACTTAGTAAAGAGAGGAAAAACATGTTAGTTCTACTTAAATTTCACCACAGAACTTTACCTTTTGCTTTAAATCTTAGTCTTGTTTTGGATGGGACTTATTTTGCAGAATCTACTGATTTAATTAGGTAGGCCAGTAACTGTAAAATTAAGAAAGTAGTCTCTAGGGGAGTCAACTACCTTTCAATTCTTTTCATAGTTCCGTAAAAGTGGTATTCGTCCAAACAAGCCAGCCTCAACTGGCCCCCCTACAAATCAGGTCACCTCCTTTGCCCCCTCACAGGAACTGTTTAAAGCAGCCTTATCTACTGAGGGCAACAAGAACAAAACTGCTAAGCCAAGACTGTACGAATGTGAAGGAAACTGAGGCTAGTACAGGAAGTTCTGGAAGGGGCAAATTAAGAAAAAGAGTTGATATTTTCAAGGCAAGTAACTGTCAGCAGACCACTATTTGACTGTGCCCCCCTCTTCCTCTCTCCAAAACAAATATATCTTCTTTAAAAAAAAAAAAAAAAACTGTACAAGAAAAAGAGGAAGCCTTCAAAAATAGGTATTGGTTGTGTTAAGATGTTTTGCTACTAGGTTCGTTTTAATGCCTTTTAATCTTCCAGAATGAACATAAAGGCCTCCTCTCTAAAGAATGTTGAGTCTTCAACAGTCATAAAATATTGATAATTCCAGGGATGGGACACTTTAGTACAGAAGAAAGTCAGGAAGAACATTATGAATGCTCTTGTGCCCACTGAGGAACTGGTGTCTGAGGACACGGGGAGCCTCAGGTCAGACCAGAAGCAGCCGAGAGCTGAGAATCGCCACAGCTACGGGCCAAAGAGGGGGAGGAGGGCACCACACTTGTGACCCTCATCTGTAACTGCTTTATTAAGAAAAGCTGTCAAGAGGCAAGTCTCGACATAAAATGGTAAAGTCACTCTCTAAAATCCTAGGGCTGTGATTACAGGGCTTCCTTGAAGAAGTTACCAAGGAATAAGTCTTTGATTCTACCATAGATAGCAGTATTATACAGCCGCAAAAAAAGTAAAGAAGCATTGGATTCAAACACGAGGACTGATTTTTAAAAAGTAACCTAATTGTGGCAAAATAACAGAGCCACTTTGGAAAAGAGTTTGGCAGAGAAGGTAAAAGGAAGCTTACCATGTGATCTGAAATCCCACTTACAGGTGTCCACCCGAGAGAAAGGGAATCGTGCTCACATGAAAGCTGACATGAGAATATTTACTGAGGCTCTATTCATCATTGTCAAAAACTGTAAGCAATGCAAATGTTTATCAATTAGTGAACCGATAAAGCTACAGACCACATGGACACAATGGAAAACTACTCAGCGATAAAAAGGAAATTAACTGAACATGAATGAATCTCAGAAGTGTTATGCTAAAAAAAGAGGCTGGATTCAAAAGGTTATCTATTGTATGATTTCATTTCTGTAACATTTCAGAAAAGGTAAACTTACAGAGAAAGAAAACAGACCAGTGGCTGCCTGAAGCTGGGTATGATAGAGGAAGGGCCTGACTGAGTAGAAAGGGGCAAGGGAAACTTTTTGGGGTAATAAAAATGATCTATTACAACTATTTTCAGATTCTATTAAGAATACTTTTCTTACATGTTATGTTGTTTTGCATTTCACAGTGCAGTAATCCATAGTACTGAGAAAATGTTACCTTTTCCAAATACACAGATAAAACATTGAAGTAATACTCCATAGTTTCTCATCCTCAAAATGCTTTTGGTTTTCATTTGATAGTACACCTTTTTGTTTTGATTTTTTTTAAAGATTTTATGTATTTATTTGACAGAGAGAGTGATCACAAGTAGGCAGAGAGGCAGGCAAAGAGAGAAGAGAAAACAGGCTCCCTGCTGAGCAGAGAGCCTGATGCAAGCCTAGATCCCATGACCCTGATATCATGACCTGAGCTGAAGGCAGAGGCTTTAACCCACTGAGCCATCCAGGCACCCCGTTTTGATTTGTTTTAATAATGTGTTCTTGATCACAGAATTGAAATTTCCAGTGGATAATTTCTAGAGATTTCTGCATGATTTGGGAATTGCCAGATTTTTTTTCTTCTGAAAAAAAAGGGGGTAGGGAGTTTGGGTTTTTTGAAACTTTTTTGTCAGAGAGAAACAACTACAAGTTGTTTTGTGAAGTTAGAAAGGAATCATGTGTCTAATAAAAATATGTTGTTATTAAATACCATGGCCTATAAATTTGAACTCCCCAACCTGGAATCCAGCAAATTAATTTAAAATCAAAACTACAATCAACATTAAAGCTAAAGTAGTACGTACAAGTTCAGACAAGAAAATATTATACAACCTTCAGATGTGAAGCATGACACTTCACTCTTCATTATCGTACCTTTACTTTTACCTCAGAAATCTTGAAGTTCAGTTTTTAAAACTGAAATCTTAAAAAATTCTTAAAGGACCACATATTTACATTTATTTGGTAGTCAGCCCCAATAACTCTAGGAGAGTTACTGAACTTATACCATGAAACTATTTTCTACTTAAAAAGGAGCAAAAGCTTGAAGTACAGTCTCAGGGTTGAAAAGCTGAATTTTTAATGTGTGAAACATCTACTCTCTGTAGGTTCTTTCAACATTTTTTATTAAGTAGACTCTGTTTTGTTCATACAAATTCTTCACAGCTTTTTTTTTTTTTTTTTTTT
>PITA01017649.1:0-42686 GCA_004023965.1 Spilogale gracilis | reverse complement strand
GGGAAACGAAACAACAGAGATTTTGAACACAGAAACAAACTGAGGGACTTGGAGGGAGGGGGGTGGAGGGATGGGAGAGCCTGGTGGTGGGTACTGGGGACACCTAAAGCGGGGAGCACTGGGTGTGGGGAATGGGGAATGAATCTTGAAACACTGGAAAAAAAAATTTAGTAACAATAAAAAAAAATCTAAAAAAAATAAAATAAAAAAATAAAATAAAATAAAATAGGGAGCTGTACTAGATGATTTCAAAGGTCTCTCTCAGTTCTGACATCCTACAATTCTGTGAACTTAACACTGCTATCATCATACTTTCAAAATCTCCATATTAAATTTGTATTTCCTTATGGCAAAATTAGAAACTCTCCTCAGAGAAACCAATGGGCCTTAATGGCCTAAATTCAAAATGTAGCAGCTGAAGTTATGAATTATATTCCCAGCTCTAATACAAAATTCTCCAGGTGAAGGCGCCTAGGTGGCTCATGGGTTAAAGCCTCTGCCTTCTGCTCAGGTCATGATCCAGGGTCCTGGGATTGAGTCCTGCTTCCTCCTCTCTCTCTGCCTGCATCTCTGCCTGCTTGTGATCTCTCTGTCAAATAAATAAATAAAATCTTTAAAAAAGAATTCTCCAGGTGAGCCTGGGAGAAATCCCAAAGCAAAGAACCATTCTACCCTGGGTCATTTAGTCAGTCAAAGTAACATGTGAGGAACACTAATTTTGCAAGAATTTTGATGAGAGGGGTGCCTGGGTGGCTCAGTTGTTAAACATCTGCCTTCAGCTCAGCTCATGATCCCAGAGTCCCTGGACCAAGCCCCACATCACTGGGCTCCCTGCTCATTGGGAAGCCGGTTTCTCCCTCTCTCACTCCCCCTTTTTGTGTTTCCGCTCTAGCTGTGTTTCTGTGGGTCAAATAAACAAAATCTTTTAAAAAAAGACAGAGAATTTTGATAAAAAAAAGACTTGTGGATTTTGGAGATAAAAGGTATCTTCAACAACTGAACAACACTTGAACAGAGTAACTAATCAAGAATATATGTTGGCCTGGGAATCCTGGAATCAGTACACCTGGAATCAGTCCCAATGTATCAATTACCAGTGTATGACCTTAGTAGGAACAAGAGGCGTGGAGGAGGAAGGACACTAACATTCACTGAGTACCTATCACATACTAGGCACGAGTTTATCTGAAAATTATATGGGAGGGTTATCTCCCTCAAGCTGTCTTCCAGCTTAAACATCCAAATTTAATCTCCATCATTCTTTAAAGAATAATGTAGTAAAGCAGGTGGATTTAATCATGCAAAATATATCTGGAATTTTGATTTTATAACAGACTTTAAAGGAAAATAAGATTTAGTGTGGTGGTCATAGCTGACAGATAGAATACCATATAATTAAATTTTCAGGAGGAAACGAGTAAGTATGAAAACAGAAAATGGCAAAAAGAGAGAAGATAGCAGCTGCATGAACATGACCAGAGCAAAAAACAAAACAAGCAAACAGAACAACAAGAGAAACTAGGGGAATAATAAAACATGAGATTAAAAAGAATTAATAAAAGGAGCTTATTAAATATCAAAAAATTCAAAACTATCTAAAGAACAAAACATCTGCTTAGAAAAAGAATGAGAGAAAACATGTCCAAAAAAGTGGTTACTTGGGACTGTCCATGATTGTTGCTTTCTTATTTATATCTTTTGTATTTTCCAAATTTTCTTAGCAAGCATATACTGATATTACTATTATAGTGGGAAAGAAGATAAACCTCATGTAAAATGATTACTCAGTATCTATTTTGTGTCCTGAACTATGGCAGGCACTAGAGCTACATAGACAAACAAAAGAGCAACTGTTTTGATGTAGGAAAGTCTTCATAAAAGAGTAATATATATTTGGCTATGACTGCAAAACTAAAAAGACATTTACCCAACTGAGAAGGGATGAGAAAATTCTAGGCAAATAGAATAGCAGATAAAGAGACAATGACTATGGAAAAAAATAGAAATATTTTAAGAACCTCCAAGAGTTGGCAAGTAGATATATGGGGAAGAATAGTAGGAAATAAATCTGGAAAAGTCTTATAAGTAGAAGACCAACTATGAAGAGTCTTGTATGTCACACAAAGAAGTTTAAATTAAAAAAAAAAAGTTTAAATTTCAATCTACAAAATCTTTTAGAAACCAAAGAGTAACCAGATCATAATTACATAGTAAAGAGCTTTTTAACTCTAAAATATAATCCTCTGCCATATTTTCTTATCTTTTACATGTTATCTTTTAGTGACTTCTTTATTTATCAGTGATTCTTATGGCATTCCCTCAACCAGATTTCAACAACATGAAAATGGCAGGAAGGGAGAAGAAAGAGGCAAGAAACTCAGTACCATTATTTCCTCTCTTCTCACCCCTGTCTCTAAGTTCAGGGGTGCTCTCAAATGAAAATTACAAAAATTCTCCTTTGCCTGTTACTAGTACTAAGTGTCTCAGAAAATAAGAAACAGCACTAATTTAAAATATTCTACCCTGTTGTTGCCTTAAGCACATAAGTATGTTCCTATTAATAAAGATCATATATTTCAAATTTGGGTTCACTAAGAATGGTGACCATAGTATGGCTAGTTATAAATATGCCTATCTTTCCCATTAGGCCATGTGCTACCTGTAAGCTGCCACGACATTTACTTCATCTATCTCCTAGGCCTAGCAAAGAACTTCACGGTAGCCTCATGGCATCCAGTGGGTAAAGCCCTTTTAGAAGTCTTTTTTTTTTTTTTTTTTTTTTTTTTTTTTTTTTTTTTTTAAAGATTTTATTTATTTGACAGAGAGAAACACAGCCAGAGAGGGAACACAAGCAGGGGGAGTGAGAAAGGGAGAAGCAGGCTTCCCGCCGAGCAGGCAGCCCGATGTGGGACTCGATCCCGGGTCTCCAGGATCATGACCTGAGCCGAAGGCAGTGGCTTAACCAACTGAGCCACCCAGGCGTCCCAGCCCTTTTAGAAGTCTTAAAGTTTGTAAAATTTCCCACAGATATGCATTTCCTTCCCAAAAGTTTTCCCTGTTAAGAATATTTAGTAGTTTGTTCCTTAAGAAAATCCTTGAGAACTTTTTTTTAATTTCATATTAATTAACTAAAGAAATGGGAGGGCAAGCCCTCTCCAAGGCTCTTTACTGTTAGTAAGACGTAAATCATCAGCAGAGCCCACTGATGTTCTATGTACACATTTCTCATAAGCTTTAACCTCTATGTAAAGGAATAATATCACCAGGGCTACAATTACAATGTATTTATGGGAAGAAAGATGAGGATGAGGCCTAGACACTTACCTCAGCTATGGGGAAACAATCCCTTATTAAAATAAACACAAGGCCTAAAATGGAAAGCAACTCAGGTTTCATTGGGAGTATCAATGAAACTAAAACACAAAACCTTTTATAAAGTCTTTCCAATGTCAGAATTAGATAGATCTTTAATGCAAATTAAAAGGAAATGTTTTAAAACTAGTTACAGGAAACAGCAGTATCCAAGGTCAGGGAAGCTTCTCAATGCTTTGGGATAAGGAAAAAGAATGTTGTTGACAAAGGAAAAGAAAAATTTCTGCATTAGAAAGACATAAAAAATCAGAATAACAGGGAAATTGAGTGATTTTTTTAAATACCTTTATTGAGATATATTTCATGTATCATAAAATTCGCCCATTTAAAGTGTAAAAGGTAAATTTATGTTGTTTTTTATTTCCTACTTAAAAACAAACCACACTCTTTAGAACATTACAGTATGGCATCTTCAAATTATGTCAAAAAATGATATTTCCTGGACACCTGGGTTGCTCAGTGGGTTAAGCCTCTGCCTTCATCTCAGGTCATGATCTCAGGGTCCTGGGATCGAGGCCCACATCAGGCTCTCTGCTCAGCAGGGAGCTTGCTTCCTCCTCTCTCTCTGCCTGCCTCTCTGCCTACTTGGGATCTCTCTCTCTTTGCCAAATAAATAAAATCTTTTCTAAAAATGATATTTCCTTATCATTCCCCTTCAAGCAAAATCACTTGTAAGATTCCATTCCACTCTAATAATTTTCACTGTATAACTTCTTCATTGCAATGTCCATACTTGTAACATATACTCGATGTAGCGATGCAACAAAGCTGCAGCAAGTCCTTTTTTCTTGCTAAGACTTAATCTTGTAAAGTTAGCAGTGAAGAAAAATGGGTAGCCAGATCTTTCAATACTATTAATTCAACATCCCAGATCAAGACTCCTCAAAACGGATATACAACTTCAAAAAGCTATAAAAAGTACATTATTTCAAAGAATGAGGCTTCTTATTCAGATATACAGTTTCAATTCACAAATACCATACAAACTCAGTATCTATTTTGACAAAAACAACATTGTAATGATTTTAGCCATTAATAATGCCTCTGGACAAGACACTGTTGTAAGGTATTTGAAAAGCCATGATGAAATAAAAAGAACACTTGCTTTGTAGTTCAATTTCTAGCCATAGTTCTTACCATCTTTGTGACCTTACATAAGGCTGTCCTTATCCCTAATATTCTATACCTCTAGGCCAAACAGTCCTTCAAATGACATGGGCACTCATATCCCAGGCACATTTTGGGGGACTAACATAAATAACCAGACTCTTTCTCCACACACAACTGTTGAGCCCAGGAGGATGCTTATAAGTCAGCAGCATGGAGGCTGGAGAATTTGAGGAATAGAGGAGTTTCCCTACATATTATTCAGCCTACATTTGTTCAAACTCCACTGAACTCTTTTACTTCAAGATCCTGAAGACAACCAAAAAAAAAGATGATCACATCAAAAAATGGGCAGGAGACATGAACAGACACTTCTCCATGGAAGACATACAAATGGCTAACAGATACATGAAAAAATGTTCGTCATTATTACCTATCATGGAAATTCAAATCAAAACCACATTGAGATACCACCTTATACCAGTCAGAATGGCCAAAATTAACAGGACAGGAAACAACAAGTGTTGGAGAGGTTGTGGAGACAGGGAAACCCTCTTACACTATTGGTGGGAATGAAAGTTGGTGAAGGCACTTTGGAAAACAGTGTAGAGATTCCTTAAAAAATTAAAAATAGAGCTACCATATGACCCTGCAATTGCACTACTGGGTATTTACCCAAAAGATACAGAGGTAGTGAAAAGAAGGACTATGCGCCCCCAATGTTCATTGTAGCAATGGCCACAATTGCCAAACTGTGGAAAGAGCCAAGGTACCCTTCAATAGACAAGTGGATAAAGAAGATACGATCCATATATACAATGGGACATTACGCCTCCATCAGAAAGAATGAATACCCAACTTTTGTAGTAACATGGATGGGATTGGAGGAGATTATGCTGAGTGAAATAAGCCAAGCAGAGAAAGTCAAGTATCATACGGCTTCACTTACTTGTGGAGCATAAGGAGTAACATGGAGGACAGTGGGAGAAGGAAATGAAATGTGAACTGAGGTAAATTAGGGAGATGAAGCATGAGAGACTGTACTCTGAGAAACGAACTGAGGGTTTGGGAAGGGAGGGTATGCGGGGATGGGGGAGCCTGGTGGTGGTTTTGGGGGCACTAATTGCATGGAGCACTGGGTGTGGGGCATAAACAATGAATCTTGGAAAACTGAAAAAGTAAAATAAATTATTATTTAAAAAAAGATCCTGAAGAATTTTACAATTTACATGACTGTAACTAGAGAAGCTTCCTCTTGAAATTCAGAGACAAAGGGAAATCTTTCTAGCTACATTAGATCACCTGGTAAATGCAGTCTAGAGTCTGCAAGAAAATGGATTCATTTTAAGTAACCTGTACAAGATCAATATTCTTCTTTCTGGATCATTTCAAAGTCATGTTTTACTTCAGAGAAGTTGGTTACAGAAAGAGATACAAAATAAAGCAATTTCTGTGCTAATTTTAAATTGCACATTTCAAATGAAGACAAATTTCAATGCTATGTTCACCTATTTACCAGATAAAAATAGACTGATCAAGTGTAATAGTTAATTTTATACTTCCACTTGGCTGGGCCACAGTACCCAGATATTTTGTTAAACATTTTTCTTGATATTTTTGTGAAGGTGTTTTTGGATAAGATTTACATTTAAATCATTAGACTGTGAGTAAAGCAGACTGCTCTCCATATTGTGGGTGGGCCTCATCCAATCAGTTGAAGGCCTGAACAGACTAAAATATTTACCACCCCAACCCCCAGCAAAAGAGAATTTTCCAGCAGACTGCCTTTGGACTTTATTTTCAATATTGGCTCTTCCTAGTTGCATAGATTTAACGTTTGTGTCCCTCCAAAATTCGTACTTTGAAACCCAATACCCAGCTGTAATGGTGTCAGGAGGTAGGACTGCTAAAGGTGCTCAGGTCATGAGGGCAAAGCCTTCATGAATGGGATCTATGCTCTTATAAAAGAAGTCCTAGAGAACTCAATTGCCCCCTTCTGCCACATGAGATTACAGCAAAAAGACACAATCTATGAACTAGAAATTGGGATCTCACCAAACACTGAATCTGCCGGCACCATGACCCTGGTCTTCCCAACCTCCCAAACTGGAAGAAACAAATTTCCATGGATTACAAGGTTCCCAGTCTATAGTATTTTTGTTATATAGAAGCCCAAACAGACTAAGACACTAGGTTCTACTGCAGACTGCCTTTGCACTAGAACTGCAACTCTTTCCTATGTCTCCAACCTGCTAGCCTCCCCCAACAGATTTTGAATTTGGCAAGCCTCCACAACTGTGTGAGTCAATTCCTTAAAATAAACAGTTTTCAATACAAATACACACCTTCTTGTTTCTGTTTCTCTGGAGAACCCTAACTAATACGGCAAAGTCTCACCTCCAAATGCAGAGTTTTAAGAAGAGTCTCCACAGTGTGGCTGAACATTGAAAATATTATGCTAAGAGGAAAGAAGGAAGAAAAGAGGGAGAGAGGGAGGGAGGGAGGGAACGAGGGAGGGAGGGAAGGAAGGAAGGAAGGGAAGAAGGAAAGAAGGAAGGAAGGGAAACAAAAGGAAATAAGGGATTAAGTCACTCTGATCAGCGAGATACTCAAATATTCAAACGCCAAGGCAATATTCATGTTTTACTGGTGTATATTCTACTTTTCGGCCCCACCTTTTTTCTCCTTTTTTTCTCTACTCTAATGACACAAATATTAGACATCTCTGCCTACCAAATACAACAA
This sequence comes from Spilogale gracilis, assembly GCA_004023965.1. Classification (NCBI taxonomy): domain Eukaryota; kingdom Metazoa; phylum Chordata; class Mammalia; order Carnivora; family Mephitidae; genus Spilogale; species Spilogale gracilis. Next base: position 35,462 of record PITA01017649.1, on the reverse strand, counting down.
TAATTTATTAGAGTCTTGAAAGCCATTTGAAATTGTGATCAGCAGCCAAGTTCACAAGATCTAAATAAGTATATCCATAATCCACTAAATAGTTGCATAATGAAGAAATATGACATAATATGGAATTAAAACAGTATTTCGTATCCAGGATTAGCAACATGACCTTCATTTATGTCCCATCAATGCACCTTCCAGAGGTGTGACTTTAGTCAATTCATAAATCTATATAATCCTCAGTTTCCCCATCTATAAAAAAATAAAATGAGGATAAAAGCATCTGTCTTATTGCTTCATGATTCTGTCATAAGAATTAAAATGATCTCTTTCATGAAAATATGTTCTACATCAATGACGTCCAATAAAAGATGTACACCACAAATGCAAACATGTATATAATTTTAAATTTTCTAGTAGTAACATTAAAAATGTAAAAATAGGGGTGCCTGGGTGGCTCAGTTGGTTAAGTGACTGCCTTCGGCTCAGGTCATGATCCCAGAGTCCCAGGATGGAGCCCTGCATCGAGCTCCCTGCTCAGCGGGAAGCCTGTTTCCCGCTATCACTCCCTCCGCTTGTGTTCCCTCTCTGGCTGTGTTTCTCTCTGTCAAATAAATAAATAAAATCTCTTTTAAAAAGTAAAAAATAAAAATAAATTAATTAATTTTAATAATTTTATTTAACTTGATTTACCCAAGATATAATTTCAACATGTAATCAATATAAAGGGGAATATTCTGGATCTATAGATGTAAAAATGAGCTGTCCTATTTTATCATACCAAGTCTTTGAAATCCAATATATATTTTATACTTATAGTACATCTCAATTCAGACTAGCCACACTTCAATAGCTCAATAGCTATATGTAGTCAGTGTCTACCATAGTATACAAGGTAGTTCTAGACATAACAATATGCAGACTGCCTGGGTACAAATCCCACTCTACCAAAAACTGCCAAAATCTGAATTGTCCCTTAGTGGACTTCACTTAAACCATCTTTAGACTCTCTTTAGGAAGGTAGTAAGAATGTAATACTTAAGAGCATAAATTCTGGAAATAGCCTGCCTGGGTTCCAGCTCTACCAAATACAGGCTTTTTAACTTCAAAGCAAACCCTTTAACATGTCTTGACCTCAGTTTCCTCATCTACAAAATGAGGATAATTAATTAAATCAACCTCATAAAATTGCCTTGAGTATTAAATTAATATTATAAAAATACTTAATATAGTACCTGTAATATAATAGAGTCTACTATTTATTGAGTTGTTATTATAACTAAAATAATAATTATTAATCTTTACTTCCTAGGCCTTACAAAATAAATGACTGTAGAATGCATTTTATTCTATCGTATATTATTGCAAATTTTTATTAAATTTCGTCCAAATACAAGGCAGTGAGTGGTAAGTGCAATATGTATGCTGCCAAAGTGCAGGCAGAGAAAGAAGGAATAGTTTTCACTGGGTAAATCACAAGAGGCTTCTTTGAAGAGGTGTTTTTTTAGTGGGGCTTTAAAGATCTGTATAATTTCAACAACTAAAAAATGGGGAGGGCATACCAAGGAAAAATGTATGTATTAGCCAAAGAATGGATGTAAGAAAGTACATTTTCAGAGAGTACTATCTCTTCTAGATTAATAAGAGCAGGTCACTCAAAAAATCTGCCTTGGACAGGACAGTTTATGAATATGCTTGAACACCAGGCTCAGATGTCCATATTTATTGAGTATATAATAGAGTCACTGAAGGTTCTGACAAGAGATGCTTTAGTGCAAAGGTTCTCAACCCTGGTTGCACACTAGAATGACTTAAGAACTTTAAATTTTCGTGGGCACTGAATGCACCCCTGACCAATTAAATCAGAATTTCTAGTTGTGGATCCCAGGCATCAGGTTTTTAAAACCCTTGCTAATTTCTATTACAACTAAGGTTAAGAACTACTGCTCTCAGGGGCACCTGGGCATTGCAGTCAATTAAATCTCTGCCTTCAGCACAGGTCATGATCCTGGGTCCTGGGATTGAGCCCTGTGGTCAGGCTCTCTGCTCAGCGGGGAGTCTGTTTCTCCCTCTCCATCTCCTCCCCCCTCCTGCTCTCTGTCTTGCTCACTATCTCAAATAAATTTAAAAAAATTTAAAAAACTGCTCTCAAGAGGCTTATTCAAAGAGCCATCGTCCTTGGCAAGGAGACTAAATGAAGGTAAAATAAATAATCTCTTCCAGGAAGAAGAAACACAGAAGTAATATTCTTCTCTTCCAAGAAGAAGAAAGGGATCTGCTGTAAGGAGAGTTTGGTGAAGACAACTGGTGCTCTTCACCATAAAAATGTAGTTCACTGTTAAAAGCAAAAAGGAGTCTAAAACCCATGCTACATGTAGCCCAGAGTCAAAGAAGGACATGATTGAGGTATATAAGTATAGAACTAAATCATCTGTCTACAAACACACACAAACTACCATCTCCTTTCAACTTTAAATATTTACTGAACTACAAATACATGTTAGGCAAGTTTCATTTGTGTTAGTGTAATAATTATCAAGACTAGAGCCATCATTTTCCTGAAAACTTATGATATATCAAGCACGAAGCTAAATGGCTTATAAGGATTCTCTAATTTACTACTCATAATTATATTGTGATAGGATCCACTGTTAGTTCCAGTTGAGGAAACTATAGCTGAGAGAGGTTAAGTAACTTCCTCAAGATCAAACACATGTTACGGGATAGAGCTAGGATTTGAATCCCAGGCCATTTGACTTGAAGCTACCAAAATCTGAGTTCCTGGCCACCTTACTTGCTGCCTTATGTGTTTTGTCATTTACTTTGCATATTAATAATTGCATTTTCACATAAGGAAGCTGAGACTCAGAGATTTGTCCCAAATCAAACAACTGTTAAACAATGGAAATGTGATTTCAATCAAAGAATACCAATGCTGAAATATTCTTAGTACCATCTCACATATGTCTTCTTTTCCTATTCTCCCAAAATGGTCAGTTTGGAAGCTGGTCAGTTTGGAAGCCCTGGTCAGTTTGGAAAACACTTTCTCATCTGGAAGAGCCAATGGGCTAGGGTTTCCCTTTCTCACCAAAGGTTCTGTTTTCTACTCCTCTTTGCTCTGTTATTTCATTCTTACTCTCTTTAGCAATGGCTACCACATTCAAGTATGAAAAAATTTTTCTTTTTTTTTACTTTAAATTTATTTTATTTTTTCAGTGTTCCAAGATTCATTGTTTATGCCCCACACACAGTGCTCCATGCAATTTTCAATGCACACCCCTCCACACACATTTTGGACCTTCTTATGTGATTGTAATTATAATTATAATATCCACCATCTAAGAAAATGCAAGTGCATTGTTATTTATTATTTATATAAACTTTAAAAATAGTGTTCACACTACTACTCTACAGATAGGGTCTAGGGTAGATATGGATTTCTTGATGCTTTATAATAAACACAAGACTCCAGTGGTCTCATATGCATAGGATCTATGGCTTTTATGAAACAGAGTGACTGGAATGGGAAATGAGAAGTTTCTATTTTTGTAAGGAAGCACAAGAAATCACAGAAGGAAAATATTAGAGATTATTACAAAGGAAACTCCCCTGAAACATGAGCTTCCTGGAGCATATTACAAAGAGGCCCCCAAAAAGGCATAGTCACACCCATCCTAAATTCCGTAGTAATACTCATCACTTGCTAGGAATCATCTAGAAGAGAAGAGCCTGATTGCCTAAGTTAAAATCTACTCTGAAAGGTAATAGCTTTGTGGACATAGGTAAGTTACTTAACTTCTCTGTTCCTCAGCTTCTTCTTCTGTAAAAGGAACATGATATTAGGACACTAATCTTATAGGTTCTCTGAAGTACCTGTAACAGTGCCTGGCATATAATAAGTACTTGTAAATTACTTGGGTAATATTAGATAAATCATCTCAATTCTCTTAAAACAAGAGGCTCAAGGGCTCAAGCTATGAAAAGAAAGTTTGGGGGCACCTGGGTGGCTCGGTCGTTAAGCCTCTGCCTTCAGCTAGGTCATGATCCCAGAGTCCCAGGATCAAGCCCCACATCAGGCTCCCTCCTCAGCAAGAAGCCTGCTTCTCCCTCTCTCACTCCCTCTGCCTAAGTTCCCTCTCTATCTGTGTTTCTCTCTATCAAATAAATAAGTAAAATCTTTTTTAAAAAGCAAGAAAGTTTGATAGAACGTCCTGGTTTCCAGTTAGGTATATAAAGAGCATGGAAGACATCACTTAATTCTCACAAGAAAAATAAGGTGAACAAACTGAAAATCAATAATTCTTCTTAGATTCATCAAATAATTGAGGTCTCAGGGGCCTCAAATGTGGAAAGACAGACAGGTAAATACAAAAACTCATACCTTGGTGGAGCACAAGCTCAAGAGTACCATCCCTCATTGGAGACAGTACCAGAGTAAGAAAACAAAATTATAATTGATAAATTTCTGTAGGATCAGTATGGACAAGTTTGAAATTTAAAAGCTCAGGTGGGGGCGCCTGGGTGGCTCAGTGGGTTAAGCCTCTGCCTTTGGTTCAGGTCATGATTTCAGGGTCCTGGGATCGAGGCCTGCATCGGGCTCTCTGCTCAGTGGGGAACCTGCTTCCTCTCTCTCTCTCTGCCTGCCTGTGATCTCTCTCTGTCAAATAAATAAATAAAATCTTTAAAAAATAAAATAATAAAATAAAAGCTCAAGTAGGGCCAGTTTTAGGGAGTCCCCCAACAATTCTGTGAGTTTTAGCACCAGGAGCCCTACCAGGCTCTCACAATGAAGATCAGAGAAAAATATCCTTATATTTCCAGCAAGAGGAGAGGGGAAATAACCGTTATGATATACACCCAGAGCATTCTATTTTTCGTAACAAGACCTAAACAAGGGACATTATTTTATGAGCGCTTAATTGACAAGGTTTTATCAAATCATAACCACTCTGAAGACAGGAAAATACTCAACTCAAGCAAAATTTAGCCATTCACATGGAGAACAAAACTACTTAACTCTAGTGACCTCTATTTTTCCATGCAAGGAAAGGAAAATACAAACTCTAGGACCCACCTTATTCCTCTCTAAGGTAAGAAAACTGAGAAGCAATTGCAAAGTTCACAGCCCAGGAGCACAGGATAACTAAAACACCAAATTCTAAACATATGACTACTGAATACTTCTTATCTCCCCCTCCCCCCAAGACTTGGGAAAACATCAACAGGGCTTATGTATAATCTGAGGAAAATACAGCTGAAAGTACTGCACCTTTCAAACCTTATTTAAGAAGAAATCAATAGGGAAACCGAAAGACAAAAAAGGAGATAAAAACAGGGACACAAAAGGAAATTTTAGCTTTTGACACCTCCAGAAACAGCAAACAGCAATACAACCCAAGCCTTAGCCAGATAAACAAAAAGTCTCACACTAAAGGTATATTTACCACAACTCTTCTTATCTAGTATATCATGCCTGACATTTAACCAAAAAAAATTACAAAGCATACTAAAAGATAAAAAAAAACACAATTTCAAGAAACACAGCAAGCTTCAAAACTAGGCTCAGATGTTTTACAAATGTTCTGATTATTAAATCTGGAATTTATTTTTTAAATATGACTAATATGCTAAGGGCTCTAATGAAAAAACAAGTGCACAACATACAAGAAGAAATGAGTAATATAAACAAAAAGATATAAACTACAGAAAAGAATCAAAAGGAAATGCTAGGAATCAAGAATAAAAATGAAGAAAGCTTTTTATGGACTCATCAATAGACTGGAATAAGCCAAAGGAAAGATTAGTGTGAGCTTCTAGATAAGTAAACAGAATCTTCCAAAACTGACATGTAAACAGGAAAAAAAATAATCAGAAGACAGAATATCCAAAAATGGTTGGGCAATTAAAAATAGTGTCACATATACATAATGAAATTACCACAAAAAGAAGAGAGAAAAGAACAAAAGAAACATTTGAAGCAATAATGACTGAGAATTACCTCCCAATTATTTTCAGACACCAAACCACAGATCTAGGGAGCTCAATGAACACAAAGCATAGTAAACACCAAAAATTCCTACCCCCAGGTATATCATATCCAAACTGCAGAAAATCAAAATAAAGGGAGAAAAAAGAAAGAAAAGTCAGAGGAAAAACACCTTATTTGTGGCGAAGCAAAGATAAGAATTATATCCAAATTCTTCTTAGAAATCATGCAAGCAAAACTAAAGAAAGAAAGAAAAGAAAAGAAACCATGCAAGCAAGAAAATAGTGGAGTGAACTATTTATCATGCTGAAGTGAAAAAAAATCCATCAACCTAGAATTATGTGCAATGAAAAATTACACTTCAAAAGTAAAGTGGAGGGGCGCCTGGGTGGCTCAGTTGGTTAAGCGACTGCTTTCACCTCAGGTCATGATCCTGGAGACCCGGGATCAAGCCCCACATCAGGCTCCCTGCTCCGTGGGAAGCCTGCTTCTCCCTCTCTCACTCCCCCTGCTTGTGTTCCCTCTCTGGTTGTGTTTCTCTCTGTCAAATAAATAAATAAAATCTTAAAAAAAAAGTAAAGTAGAGGGCACCTAGGTGGCTGAGTCGTTAAGCATCTACCTTCAGCTCAGGTCAGGTTCCTGGAGTCCCAGGACCTGAGCCCTGCATTGGATTCCCTGTTGGGTGGAGGCCAGTTTCTCTTCTCCCACTCCCCTTGCTTGTGTTCCCTCTCTGCTATGTTTCTCTCTGTCAAATAAATAAATAGAATCTTAAAAAAAAAGAAGAAAATAGTACACCCACTTTGGAATACAATTCAGCAGTTTCTTACAAAAGTAAACATACTTTTTATCATATGAGCTGGCAAACACTAACCTTGGTATTCACCTAAATGAGTTAAAAACTCACGTCCCCACAAAAGCCAGCACACATATTTATACAGATTTATTCATAATTGCCAAAACTTGAGAGCAACCAGTATATCATTCAGTAGGTGAATGGATAAACTATGGTATATACAGACAAAATATTACTCAACAATAAAAAATACTATCAAGCCATGAAATAATGTGGAGAAACTCAAAATGCATTTTGTTATGGGAAAGTAGCCAATCTGAAAAGGGCACTACCGTATGATTCCAAGTATACAACATTCTGAAAAAGACAAAACTGTGGAGACAGTAAAAAGATCAATGGTTGCCAAGGACTCAGGAGGGAGGTGGTACATAACAATGAATAAGTGGCACACAAGGGATGTTTAGAATACAACTATTTTATATGCTCCTATAATGGTAGACATATATCATTATACATTTGTTAAAACCCAGAGCATGTACAACATAAAGAGTAAACACTTCTGTAAACTATGCAAGATTCTAATAATATGGGAAAGGTGGGGGTGTAATTAGGGAGCATAGGAAAAAACTCTGTCCCTTCAACTCAATGTTTCTATATAATAAAACCGCACTAAAAAATTAACTCTATTAAAAAAAAAGATACAGCTTGAGGCAATCAAAAAATGTAAACTTGGACTTGGTAGTAGATGATATTAACAAATTACTGACAATCTTTATTGAGTATGATGATCTGTACAGGTTATATATACTTAAGAAGTCTTTCTTTTTTAAAAAAGATTTTATTGGGGCGCCTGGGTAGCTCAGTTGGTTAAGCAACTGCCTTCAGCTCAGGTCATGATCCCGGAGACCGGGGATCAAGCCCTACATCGGGATCCCTGCTCGCCGGGAAGCCTGCTTCTCCCTCTCTCGCTCCCTCTGCTTGTGTTCCCTCTCTCGCTGTGTTTCTATCAAATAATAAAATCTTTTAAAAAATAAAAATAAAAAAGATTTTATTTATTTATTTCACAGAGAGATAGATCACAGGTAGGCAAAGAGGCAGGCAGAGAGAGAGGGGGAAGCAGGCTCCCTGCTGAGCAAAGAACACAATGTGGGGCTCAATCACAGGACCCTGAGATCATGACCTGAGCTGAAGGCAGGGGTTTTAATCCACTGAGCCACCCAGGTGCCCCTATACTTAAGAAGTCTTTATTCGAGATACATACTATATATTTGTGGCTGTAAAGACTTGGGATTTGTATTAAAATATTCCGGGAGGGTGCCTGGGTGGCTTAGTGGGTTAAAGCCTCTGCCTTTGGCTCAGGTCATGATCTCAGGGTCCTGGGATTGAGGCCCATGTCAGGCTCTCTGCTCAGCAGGGAGCCTTCTTCCTCCTCTCTCTCTGCCTGCCTCTCTGCATACTTGTGATCTCTCTCTGTCAAATAAATAAATAAAGTCCTTTAAAATAAATAAATACATAAATACCTAAATAAATAAATAAAATACTCCAGGGAAAAAAAACAAAAACAACCTCTGTGTGTGTGTGTGTGTGTGTGTGTGTGTGTATACACTGTGGCTTGATGGGGAAGATATGCATGAAATAAGATTGAAAAAATTTTAAGTTGTGGATACCTAGGGTTCATTATACCAGACTCTGGTTTTGGTATGTTTTCCCTAATATTTTTTTTAAATATGTGTGCACTGAAATACCAAAAGATCTCCAAGTTTCCTTCTAGTTCTAAGTTCTTTTATTTGATAGCCTGTAATATATTCACCCTTATTCAATGTATATTCTGTGTGGGAAGCTGAGTTTTCTCAATAATTAATAAAAATGCATTCTTCCACCAATTGTCTTTTGGCTTTGTTGACTGTTTCCTTTGCTGTGAAAAAGCTTTTTATCTTGATGAAGTCCCACTAGTTCATTTTTGCCCTTGATTCCTTTGCCTTTTGGCGATGATTCTAGGAAGAACTTGCTGCAGCTAAGGTCAGAGAGGTTGCTGCCTGTGTTCTCTTCAAGGATTTTAATTGGAAAAAATTTTGCAAATGACATATCAGATAAAGGGACAGTATCCAAAATCTATAAAGAACTTCTCAAACTCAACACACAAAGAACAAAGAATCGAATCAAGAAATGGGCAGAAGACACAAACAGACATTCTGCAAAGAAGACATCCAAATGGCCAACAGACACATGAAAAAGTGTTCAACATCACTCAGCATCAGAGAACTACAAATCAAAACCAGTGAGATACCACCTCACACCAGTCAGAATGGCTAAAATTAACAAGTCAGGAAACAACAGATGTTGGTGAGAATGAGGAGAAAGGAGAACCTGCCTACTTGTTGGAGGAAATGCAAGCTGGTGCAGTCACTCTGGAAAACAGTATGGAGGTTCCTCACAAAGTTGAAAATAGAGCTACCCTATGACCCAGCAATTACACTACTGGATATTTACCTTAAAGATACAAATGTAGTTATTTGAAGGGGCATTTCTGCCTGAATGTTTATAGCAGCAATGTCCACAATAGCCAAACTATGGAAAGAACCTAGACGTCCATCAGCAGATGAATGGACAAAGATGTACTGTATATGTATACAATGGAATACCGTGCAGCCATCAAAAATGAAATCTTGCCATTTGCAATGACATGGATGGAACTAGAGGGTATTATGCTAAGCAAAATAAGTCAACTAGAGAAAGACAATTACCATAAAATCTCTCTGATACGAGGAATTTGACAGACAGGGCAAGGGGTTGTGGGGGGAAGGGAGGGGAAAAATGAAACATGGGACCAAGGAGGAGACAAACCATAAGAGACTCCTAATCTCAGGAAACAAACTGAGAGTTGCTGGAAGGGACGGGGTAGGAGGGACAGGGTGGCTGGGTTTTGGAAATTGGAGAGGGTATGAGCTATGGTGAGTGCTGTGAATTGTGTAATAAGACTGATGATTCACAGACCTTTACCTCTGAACCAAATAATGCATTATATGTTAATAAAATAAAATTTTAAAAAATGCATTCTTCTTCAATCTCTAATATCCACTCATAAGAAGAGCCTGTCATAGATTATTGTTCTAGGACCTCTTGTCATGTCAGCAGCAACTTTGCTCACTGAATGGTTTTCATAATCTCTCGTTCCTTCAGCCCAAGACTAATTGCCTTTGATGGGATGCTTAAAGCAGTAGTATTTCTGTGATTTTCAACTCCCATTGGAATAATTATTTTTATATGTTTTTGCTTCAGCCACAGCAATAACATTCCCAATATCTACTGCAATGTTTCATTTTTATGCTATATAGTTAATATGGATTTTAAAGTAATGGTAACAAATATTTATTCCCAATAACAATTTTTCCAGTTTATGCAGCCTTAACACCAAGTCTTGATAATACTAATAAACTGCTTACAAAAGGACCTAGCATGCTGAAAAAGCTGGTAGAAGACCTGTGTGGCAAGCAGATGGGGGCGTGGGTAATGTAAGGACGCCATTACATGGTAACCGTAAGAAAATACCAACAGGAATCAAAAATCTCATAATGCACAAGCTGACATGAAGTAATGACCATTTTGTTCATTTTCCATAAGCAGCTGTCTTCTCCTCACTCAGCATTAGGAATGTCTCTCTGACCAATTATAGCTATGACCTTTTCCCTCATCCACAAACAAATTCACTGAAGAGAATAATGCTACTTTAATTTTACACAATAAAGTAATTATATATGATTTGAGCTGAAATGGGAAAATGTCAGTAAACAAACTTCTCTCCAAGAAGGAGAAAAGAAAACTACCACTTAGTGTATATCTACCACCTACCAATCAATATACTTAAAAGTGATATCATTTCACCATCTAAATAACTCTATGGAGTAGCCATTATTTCCATTTTTGATATTTCTAAAACTATTTGTCTCAAGGAGGTTAAATAGCTGCCCAAGATCTCATGGCTAGAAAATAACAACTGATTTTGAGTCCTATAACCTATGCTACTAGAAAAGATTCAATTTATCCTGCTAGTTTTCAGCAAATTCCTCTAAAAAAATACATAAGCTATCCTACTTCCTCCTTTTCCTTTTACTTTGATCACACTGCTAACAAAAATCAAACATACTACACTGAGAGAATAAAAGGGAATTATTCATAAGGTGAAATGATAGCTGCATAGATAACTGGGCCCCTGACAGCATGGTAAATGGAATGGTAATCAGGGAACACAGATTCCAGATATCCTAAAAATAACTTCCTACATATGTGTGAGCAAGTCACTTACACTCTCTGGGCCTCAGCTGCCCTGTCCCTGAAAGTGAAGGTTGAACCAGATGCTGATCCCAGTGATTATGATGACATGATGACAACAATCATTACACCACCACCATACTTCACCAGTTATGAGATGTGTTTTTATTTTTAACATCTCTAAAATCAAGGTATGCCTTATTATCCATGCCATGTCATATTTTGACTTTTTTCTTTCCTATTTATACATAAAATTATGATGGGATTTTAAAAGCTGGGAAAAAACTGTTGAGCATGTGATCATGTGCCACACTGTTCTAAAAATCTGACATGGCTTTTTTAAATTTAGTTCTTATAACCATTCTCTCAGTTAAGTACTTTTATTATACCAAATTTTTCTCTAGAAAAAACAGAGAAGTTGAATAACTAGCCCGAAGTTATAGAGTTAATAAGTAGTAGAGCCGGTATTCAAAACTAGGCAATCTGGATTAAAAATTGCAATAAGAGGTTTTTAGAACATGGTGAAGGAGTAAGAGGCCTCTAGGTTCATCTCGACCCACAAATACAGCTAGATAACTATCAAATCATCCTAAATAACCTATCTATCAACCTAAAAACTGGAAGAACAAATTCCACAACCAAAAGTAGAGAAGAGACTACATCAAAGAAGGCATTAAGTGTGGAGACATGATTTGGGAGATAAATGGATCATGGCCACTGAGGTGGGGAGGGAGCTACAGTTGTGGAAAAGGGCAAGAGACAGACAGACATATAGGGAAGCACAGGGGGGAGATGACATGGCAAAATAACTGGCTTGGAAAGTGGGAAGGGCCGAATTTCATGAATTCCTGCAACCAGTGGGGCTTAAAATCTGGAGATTTAAAGATTAGTGACCTTGGCTCAGAGATAGCACAGAGGGCATTATACTGCACTTGGACAGAAGGGAGGGCAAGTTGCCCATAAATACAGAACAAAGAAAAAACAATCTGAAGAGTTAATGTGACATACAGTGGGAAGTTTACTGGCACCTTTCACAGAGGTTCTTCCACCAGGAACAAAGGAACTGGCAGGCATCACTTCACTCCCCCCACCACACAGTACAAGCACAGGGCCACTTGTGGGCACCACCAGCACAGTGCTGACACTCACTACCTAACTTGCTTACACCATGACCTACACCACAGCGCTGTGATAGAACTGCCCTTCCCAGTCACACTTGCCTCGTCCCAGCACAGTGAGTCCATTCCCCCAGAAGACCAACCCCAACTCCTGAGAAATTTTTCCCAAATGAAAGAATAGGACAACACCACGGACACAGATATAGGGGAAACAGATATAAAGAATTTAAAGTTGTGACCATAAAGATAGTTGCTGGACTTGAGAAAAGATATGGTGACACTGTTAACACAGAGATAAGGAATAACATAGTACATATAAAGGGTTCAATAAGACAAATGAGAAACATGTTTGATAGAATAAACAGCAGGCTGGATGAAGCAGAATGACCAAGAAGACAGGCTAATGGAAAGTAATGAATCTGAACAAAAGAGAAAAAAGATAACTATGCAAAAGAATAGTCTTAGGGAACTCAATGACTCCATTAAATGTAATAACATCTGATTATAGGAGCACCAAAAAGAAGAGATAGAAAAGGGCAGAAAAATTATTTGAAGAAAGAATAACTTAACATTTCTTAATCTGGGGAAGGAAACAGATACCCAGATTTAGGAGAGACAAAGAAACAACATTAACAAAATAAGGTCGACACAAATATTAAAGGGGGACCTTTGAGTGGAAATGAAAAACCAAAAGTAAAAATATCAAAGAAGAAAACATAAAAGGAGTAAAAATGAATATGTTTGTAAAATATAAGTCAAAGAACTCACAAAATAAAAGGATGTGAAACATGAAACCATGTACCAAAAGCATGAGAAGAGTAGTAAAGAATGGGTTCAAACTTAAAGAACCAAAAACTTACTATAGACTGCTATATGCAGAAAATATTATATACAAACCTAATGATAACCACAAATCAAAAACCACTAAAATAGGGGCACCTGGGTGCTTCAGTTGGTTAAGCATCCGACTCTTGATTTTGGCTCAGGTCATGATCTCAGGGTCATGAGATTGAGCCCCACAATAAATTCCATGCTCAGTATAGAATCTGCTTGAGATTTTCTCTTTCTCCCACCCCCTCTGTCCTTCCCCACCTCAAATAAAATAAAATAAATAAAATATTTTTTAAAAACACTACACATATGCAAAGAATAAAGAGACAGAAATCCAAATAGATCACTGAAAAATGACCAACCAATGAGAGAAACAGAAGGATCAGAGAAAATATTCAGAAACACAAAACAAATAATAAAATACCAACACACGCATATCTATCAAAAATTACTTTGAATGTAAATGGACTAAATGCTCCAAACAAAATATACAGGGTGACAGAACAGATTAAAAAACAAGATCTATTTATCTGCTGCCTTCAAGAGATTGTTTAGACCTAAAGACACCTGCATATTGAAAGTGAGGGGATGGAGAAAGACCTATCATGCAAATGGAAATCAGAAGAAAGAGTAGCAACATTTACATTGGACAAAATAGACTTTTAAAAAGACTGTAATTAGAGACAAAGTAGGACACTATACAATAATAAAAGGAATAATACAACAAGAAGATATAACAATTATAGATATTTATGCACCAAACACAGGAGAATCCAAATACATAAAAACATTAATAACAAATATGCAAGAACTAATTGATAATAATACAATAATTGTAGGGACTTAGATCCCCACTTCCATCAATGGATAGATCATATAAACATAAAGTCAACAAGAAAACAATGGTTTTGAATGACACACTGAACCGGAAGAATTTTAACAGATATACTCAGAACATTTAATCCTAAAATAACATAATACACATGCTTTTCAAGTGCACGAGGAACATTCTCTAGAACAGATGACATAATAGCCCACAAAACAAGTCTCAGCAAATTCAAGAAGATGAAAGTCATACCATGAAATTTTTCTAAACACAATGCTATGAAACTACAAGTGAACCAAAAGAAAATTTCTGGAAAGACTAAAAATATATGGAGGTTAAATAGCATGCTACTAAACAATGAAAGGGCCAACCAGGAAATTAAGAAGAAATTTAAAAGGACATGGAAACAAATGAAAATGAAAACACAACAGTCCAAACTTTTGGGATGCAGCAAAAGCAGTTCTAAGAAGGAAGTATACAGCAATCCAGGTCTACCTCAAGAAGCAAGGAAAATCTCAAATAAAAAACCCACCTATCACCTAAAGGAGCTAGAAAAAGAAAAACAAACAAGACCTAAAACCAGCAGATGGAAGGAAATAATAAAGATTAGAGCAGAAATAAATGATACATAAACTGAAAAAAAAAAACCAATAGAACAGATCAATGAATCCAGAAGCTGGTTCTGTTGAAAAAAAAAATCAGTAAAATTGATAAACCTCTACCCAGACTTATCAGGAAAAAAGAGAAAACACTGAAATAAATAAAATCAGAAACAACAGAGGAGAAATAACAACCAACACCAAAGAGATGCAAATAATTATAAAAGAATATTATGAAAAACTATACGGCAACAAACTGGAGAACCTAAAAGAAATGGATAAATTTTGAGAATTATATAAACTACCAAAACTGATCCAAGAAGAAATGGAAAATTTGAACGGACTGATTACCAGCAAAGAAATTCAATCAGTAATCAAAAACTTCCAACAAAGAAAATTCAGTGACACATGGCTCCCTAGGCAAATTATACCAACTATTTAAAGAAGAGTTAATAACTACATGAGTTTTAAAAGTTAATAACTATACTTCTGAAGCTATTCTAAAAAAAATGGAAGAAGGAAAACTTACAAATTCATTCTATGAGGCCAGCAATACTCTGATAACAAAAAAAGAAAAAGACACCACAGGGCGCCTGGGTGGCTCAGTCGTTAAGCGGCTACCTTCGGCTCAGGTCATGATCCCAGGGTCCTGGGTTCAAGCCCCACATCGGGCTTCCTGCTCGACAGGAAGCCTGCTTCTCCCTCTCTCACTCCCCCTGCTTCTATTCGCTCTCTAGCTATGCTTCACTCTGTCAAATAAATAAATAAAATCTAAAAAAAAAGACACCACAAAAAAAGAGAATTACAGGCCAGTATCTCTGATAAACACAGATGCAAAAATCCACAAAAAAGTACTGTAAAATGAATGCAACGATACATTTAAAAAATCATTCACAAAGACCAAGTGAGATTTATTCCTGGGTTGCAAGGGTGGTTCAATATTGATGAATCAATCAATGTGATACAACACATCAATAAGAGAAAGGATAAGAACCATAGGATCATTTCAATAGATGCAAAAAAAAGGATTTGACAAAATACAACCATTCAGTTAAAAACCTTCAACAAAGTACATTTATAGGATACACACTTCAACATAATAAAGGCTATTTATGAACAACCCACAGTAAACATCATCCTCAATGGGAAAAACTGAAAACTGTTCCCCTAAGGTCAGGAACAAGACAAGGATGTCCACTCTCACCACCATTTTTCAACATAGTACTGGAAGTCCTAGCGACAGCCATCAGACAACAAAAGGGAATAAAGGGCTCCCAAACTGGTACAAATAAGTAAAATTTTCACTAATTGCAGATGACAGAATATCATATACAGAAAAACCTGAATATTCCACAAAAAACTACTAGAACTACTAAATGAATTCAGCAAATTCACAGGATAAAAACCCAATGTACAGAAATCTGTTGTATTCCTATGCACCAACAATGAAGCAACAGAAAGATAAATTAGGAAAACAATCCCATTTACAATTTCTTTGACATTGGCTGTAGCAACTTTTTCCAAGATAGTTCCCCTGAGACAAGGCAAACAAATGCAAAAATAAACTATTGAGAGTACATCAAAAGAAAAATCTGCACAGCAAAGGAAATAATCAACAAAACTTGAAGGAAACCTGCTGAATGGGAGAAGATATTTGTAAATGACACATCTGATAAAGGCTTAGTATGCAAAATACATGAAGAACTTATAAATCTCAACATCCAGAAAACAAATAATCTGGTAGAAAACAGGCAGAAGACATGAACAGACACTTTTCGAAAGAAGACATACAGATGGCCAACACACATGAAAAAATGCTGAATGTCAGTTACCATCAGGGAAATGTAAATCAAAAGTACAGTGAGTTATGACCTCACACTTGTCAGAATGGCTAAGAAATGAGAAGGGCAAGATGGCAGAAAAGTAGGTGACCCTAATTCAAAGGGTCCCCTGAAGTGAGCTGAATAGCTGCAAAAACACTGTGAGCACCCATGAAATCAACCTGAAATGTAATATTACACTTCTGAAGCCCTAAGGGGGAAGAAGAGCATCAGCAAAGAGGTAAAGTGGAGTGGGAACGTTCGGAGTGATATCTGAAGACAAAGGGCTGCCGGGGGAGGGAGCCCACAAAAACGACCCATTGCAAAGCAATACCCCAGGATGAAAGTGCTCAGTGGTGGGGGAACAACAGCAAATAGCTGTCTGATTAAAAGCAGGCAAAAACAGAGGTATTTAAGAGGCAATGGGGGAAAGCTGGCCGACCAGTGCTGCGTGAGGCAACTTGGCAGCACGAAGTATCCTTAAAACCTCCACTTTATCCACCGCTTTTTTCCACCCCTTGGACCGGGTATGTTCAACCCAAAGGGAGCCGATTCTGCAGACTTCCGCGTGACCTGCTGGACAGTGGGATCTCAGTCCTTCCTGTGTGGATGTGCACTACAGAGGCTCTCTGGGAAGAAACAAGGTCTCACAATCCGAAATCAGTCATGGACTCCGTGGCGCAGGAGCAAAGCGACAAGGAGGGGACTCAAGCACAATTTTGACTAGTGGCTGCAGGTGCGCAGGACAAAGGGGAAAATACAGAGAGAGTCTGTGTGCCCTGCACCATTCAGAGAGCTACTAACTGAGGCCTCTCTCTGAGACAGAGGTCTGGACGCAGACACCTAGCTCTGGCCTGACTTTCTGAAAAGCTGCAAAAAGCCACAAAAGAACAAATCCTCCACACACAAAAAGCCCAAAAACCTGGTTTACATGGAGCCCAGCCTATAGAAAGGTGGAAGGCCCCGAACCAGATAGAAGGGACGGAAAGGCCCCTCCCCCAGAAGGAAAGCCAGAAGAACAAGAGGACAACACCAAAACTGTAGAACCCCCAAATCAGGGGAAAGGCAATATATTAAGCTCCTGGTACTACCCCAAAAGCTGTACCCTTTATATATACAGCTTTTCACTTTATTTTCTTTTTAACTATTTTCTGTTTTTATTTTTTTAAGTTTTCACTTTATTTTAAAATTCATTCTCACAGTTTTGTTCTTTTATTTTTTAACCCACATTTTATTAAAATGTGATACTTAATACAACACTCCATAATAACTTTTTACCTTGAACTTCTTTCAAACACATACCTGTGTTTTATTGTTGTTGTTCCTTCTTCTGTTTGTTTGTTCTGTTTTTCTTCCTTTTTTCCTCTTCTATCCTTTATACTTTTTTCTTTTAAATATATATATAGTTATAAGTTTCAAGGTAATCCTTCATTCCTATTCAGTAGTACCCCTATATATAAACAGTTTTAATCTCCCTATATCTCTAGAAAGTGGACTCCTCTAACAATAGTGACAAGACACACCCAGGAGGATCTGAAATACTGCCCTTGCCCACAACAAGAGTTCGCACTCACCTTCCCATCCTATTCTTCTGTCAGTGTTTCTGTGTAATTTGTTTCTGTCTTTGTAATATATAAATACTGGTCTTGAGGGTCATTTGAGTTGGGTTTAGGTTTGTGATCTCTTCAATATTCTTTTATGTTCAATGGTCTTTTTCTTTACTATGTTGTGGTTGTGTACCATATAAATCCTACCATTGGGGCCCATTTTGCACCAGTTTTTTCTTGCTTCTTTTCTCTTTTTTCTCTCTTTTTTCTTTCTCCTTCCTTTTCAGTGCTGACTTCTGATTACTACGAAACCTTCCAACGGGTAACCCACCTGGATAGTGGTTGATATATTCAGCTATACATCCCCTCAACAACCACTCACCAAAATGACATGGAGGAGGAACAACCACTAGAAGAAAAACAGAGAGACTACAACTCCTGTCACAGAACTACTAGAAAAGGGCATAAACAATACGAAAGAAATGAAATTCAGGGTAGCAATCATCCAAGCAATGGCTAAGTGGGAAAATAACATTAATGGCAAGATAGAAGCTCTAAGGAAAGAAGTGAAAGCCAAACTGGTGGAGGTTAAAAAGGCTACTAATGAGATGCGATCTAATTTAAATATGCTAACACCCAGGGTAGGTGAAGCTGAAGATTGTATTAGTGATTTAGAAGGCAGATGGATCAAGAAGGAGGAACAAGAGAAGTCTTGGAACAAACAGCTAAAGTCCCATGAAAATAGAATTAGGGAAATAAATGATGCCATGAAACGCTCCAATATCAGAATTCTTGGAATCCCTGGGGGAGTTGAGAGAGAGCGAAGCTTACGAGATATAGTTGAACAAATCCTGGGTGAAAATTTCCCTAATCTGGGGAATGAAACAAGTGTTCGTGTCCTAGAGGCAGAGAGCACCTGCCCCCAAGATAAATGAGACTAGAAAAATCTCCAGACACATAACTGTGAAATTCATGAATCATAAAATCAAAGAATATGTCTTAAGGGCAGCTGGGGGAAGCGATCCATTACATACAGAGGGAGGACCATAAGCATAACGTCAGACCTATCCACAGAAACCTGGCAAGCCAGAAAGAGCTGGCAAGACATATTCAGGAAGTTACATGAAAAAAATATGCAACCAAGGATAATGAAACCAGCAAGGTGGACTTTCAAAATAGAAGGAGAGATAAAGAGCTTCCAGGAAGACCAAGGGCTAAAAGATTATGTGACCACCAAGCCATCACTACAAGAAATATTATGGGAGGTACTATAAAAGAGAAATGAGGGGCACCTGGGTGGCTCGGATGGTTGGGCGACTGCCTACGGCTTGGGTCCTGATCCCGGAGACCCGGGATCGAGCCCCGTGTCGGGATCCCCGCTCAGTGGGAAGCCTACTTCTCCCTCTCTCGCTCCTCCGGCTTGTGTTCCCTCTCTGGCTGTGTTTCTCACTGTCAAATGAATAAAAATCTTTTTAAAAAGAGAGAGAGAGAGAAATGAACCCAAGAGTGACATAGAACAGAAATTTACAGAGGAAATCTATAGAAACATGAACTTCATTGGCAACATGATGTCAAAAAAAAAGTATGTACCAATAATCACTCTCAATGTGAATGGCCTAAAGGCTCCAATAAAAAGGCACAGGGTTGCAGACAGGATTAAACGACAGGACCCGTCCATATGCTGTTTATAAGAGACACATTTTGAATCTAAAGACACATCCAGATTGAAAGGGAGGGGATGGAGGACCATCTTTCATGCCAATGGACCTCAAAAGAAAGCCAGGGTAGTGATTCTCATATCACACAAATTGGGTTTTAACCTAAAGACTGTAGTCAGAGACAGAGAAGGACACTGCATCATTCTCAAATGGTCCATATACCAAGAAGATTGAACAATTATAAATATTTATGCCCCCAATATGGGAGCAGCCAACTACATAAGCCAACTGTTAAGCAAAATAAAGTCATATTGATATGAATACATTAATTGTAGGAGATCTTAACACACAACTCTCAACAACGGACAGATCATCTAAACAGAAAATTGTCAGGGACCGTGCATGATCCACCCCTTCCGCGATGTCGCAAGCTGCCAGAAACTTTGGTAGAGGTACCCGTGAATGTGGGTGAAAGCCCCTCCAGGCTTTCCCCGCCAAGAATCCAGAAAGCCACGTACCTTGTGCACCTGAGCAATATGTCCTTTGTGTCCCTGGGACGTGTGCTTAGGGAAAATGCTTATCCAAGACACATTGTTCCATTTAATCCTCCTCCTGGTAATCATCTCTCTGTATCTCTTATCTGTATTCCTTGATCCCTCTGCCTCAATGGTCTCCGCTTCTATGAGGTTAAACAATCACTCTGTACCCTGCAGTAAGAACATTAATCCTGTCTCTAGGGTGGATGCAAAAGCAGTTAAAGATTTAACTGCACTGCCCAACTTCCTCACTTTGAAATAATAAAAGACTGGGACCTTTGACAGTCAAGAGAGACAAAGGCAGAGTCAGAGGAAAAGGAAAAGGCAGAGGCAAAGGCAGACAGCCTGCAAAGCGAGAACCAGAGAGCAAGAGAGACAGTAGCAGAGACAGAAGCAGAGACAGAACCAGAGCCAGAGCTAGAGAGCCAGAGCTAGAGCTAGAGAGCCAGAGCTAGAGAGCCAGAGCCAGAGCCAGACCCAGGGCCAGAGTCAGAGCCAGAGCCTGAGCCTGCTTCATAGGTCTCTCCTCACTGACCTCAGGTTGTCACCTTGCATCAGGTCTCCGTGTCCATGTCATTACTACGACTGCCAGACATCCCGTGGTTTTGGACCCACATTTCTGCTGAGGCTGGTCCCCGGCAGTAGTGAAAAGAAGAACCATATGTATCCCAATGTTCATGGCAGCAATGGCCACAATCGCCAATCTGTGGAAAGAGCCAAGGTGCCCTTCAACAGATGAATGGATTAAGAAGATGTGGTACACATATACAATGGAATATTATGCCTCCATCAGAAAGGATGAATACCCAACTTTTGTAGAAACATGGACTGGATCGGAAGATATGATGCTGACTGAAATAAGCCAAGTAGAGAAAGTCAAGTAGCACATGGTTTCACTTACTTGTGGTGCATAAGGAGTAATACAGAGCACAGTAGGAGAAAGAAAGAAAATGGGAAGTAGGGTAAATTGGGGAAGGAAACGAAACATAAGAGACTTTGGACTCAGAAAAACTGAGGGTCTTGGAGGGGGAGGGGGGGGAATGGGTGAGCCTGGTGGTGGGTACTGAGGGCACATATTGCATGGAGTACTGTGTGTAGGGCATAAACAATGAATCCTGTAACACTGAAAATAAATAAATTAATAAAAATTTTTTAAAAGAATGGCTAAGAAACAATAGGTTTTGTTAAGGATGTGGCAAAAAATAAACACTCATGTACTATTTGTGGGAATGCAAACTGGTGCAGCTACTCTGGGAAGCAATATGTTCATTCCTCAAAAAGTTAAAAATAGACCTACCTATTATCTAGCAATTGCATTACTAGATATTGGTTATTGAGGGCACAAATTACATGGAGCACTGGGTATGGGGCATAAACAATGAATCTTGGAACACTGAAAAAATCAATTATTATTTTTAAAAAATACAACAATAATAATTTGAAAGGATACATGCACCCAAAAGCCTATAGCAGTATGATTGGCAATACCCAAATTATGAAAGCATCCCAAGCATCCATCAATTGATGAATGGATAAAGAAGGGAGTATGTGTATATATATATATATATATATATATATATATATATATATATATATACATACATACATATGCACACAATTGAGTATTATTCTGCTATTAAAAAAGAATCGAATCTTGTCATTTGAAATGATGTGGATGGAGCTAGAGAGTACAATATTAAGCAAAATAAGTCAGTCAGAGAAAAACAAATACTCCATGGTTTCATTTATATGAGGAATTTATGAAACAAAACAAATAAGCAAAGAGAGAGACAAACCAAGAAAGAGACTTTTAACTATAGAGAGAAAGTGATGATTATCTGAAGGGAGGATGATGAAGGGATGGGTGAAATAGGTGATGGAAATTAAGGAGTACACTTGTAATGAGCACTGAATGATATATGGAACTTGCTGAAACACTATATTGTACAGCTGTAACTAATATTACACTGTACATTAGTTGGAATTAAAATATTTTTTTAAAAAGTGTAGTCAGTAAGTAACATTAGCAAAATGGCAGAGAGGCAGCTCCAAACTCTTGCCCCAGTCCCTCATCCAGAAATATTGGAAAGGAAGCCGAAACTATCAGAAACAACTTGATCAGAACTCTGGGAAATAGTTAAAAGTTTACACCCACCAAAAAATGCTAAGTCAAAAATAAGGCAACCTCACAATAGTAGGAAGGTTTGAGGGATTTTTAACTTGCCTTTTACCCACCCTGTATCTGACGCAATGACATTTGTAACCTTAAAATGGTGACAGCATGTGATCCCGGTGTGTGACAATAGCCCTTTGTTCTAAAAGGTGCAGATCAGATCTTTTTCACAAATCATCATGTATACCTGTTTGAACCTGTCTGGGGGATATCTGAAAGATTGAGGTCAGGTGCTTGTGTTTGTTTCATGTAACTCAAAACCCAAGCTGGGAAAGTGGTTGGGCAATGATTGAAAATACTGCAAGCTGAACAACCCTCCAATGCCTAAGGCAGGAGACTACGTTGAAACAAATAATACACTAAGGCATGGGTGCAAAAGCTGAGGGAGAATTTCCTTGAAAAATTAGAATATTTAAAAGCAACTATGTATATGGGGACTCAAATAAAACCACATTCATGTCCAGAGCAATATGCAGAAAATCTCAGAAAATACCTAAGAAGACCCTAAACTTTTACCTTGGGTCAATCCCCTGTCAGTGCAAGCCTGGCTAATTGTTTAAAGGATAACTCAAGACCAGGGCCAATCAGGAAAGACTGGGAGAGCTATTTGTTTATCGGTTTATATATTTGTTTTTAGCTTTTGGCATTCAAGAAAATCTGTGTCAAAATTCTAGTTGAACACAAGTAACAGAAAATAGTGACCCCACAGGACAAGGACAAAGAAGATAGTCTTTGCCAAATTAGTGAAAGAAGAAGAAAGAAGGAAGGAAGGAAGGAAGGAAGGAAGGAAGGAAGGAAGGAAGGAAGGAAGAAGTGAGGGAGGGGAATGAAAAGGAAGAAAGAAAGAAAGAAAGAGAGAAAGAAAGAAAGAAAGAAAGAAGAAGGAAGAAAGGAAGGGAGGGACAAAGGAAGGAAGGAAGAAAGGAAAGTCTGTGGAAAGGAGAGAATCTAATTTCCAGAGTTACCACCTTATAATATTCAGATGTTCACTTTTCAACAACAACAAAACCATAAGCTTATGAAGAAACAGGAAAGTACTGTCCAAAGGAATAAAATAGTCAGAAAGTGTCCCTTACGATATCATCTCAGATTTACCAAGCAACAATTTCAGAACAAGAACTTTTTAAAATATGCTAAAGGTCTAAAGGAAAACAGGTGGAGGGACAAGATGATGGAGAAGTAGGAAACCCTGTTTCAAAAGGTCTGAAGTGAGCTGAACTATCTACCAGGACAATCTGAACACCCACGAGTTCAGCCTGAGATGTAAGACTACACACTTCTGGATCTCTACGAGGGCGGAAGAGCATCAGCAGAGAGGGAAAGCAGAGCGGGAATGCTCAGACTGATTTCAAAGGAGAAATAGGAGGGGAAGGGAGCCAACAGAAGTGACCCATTGGAAAGTAATACCCCAATGCGAAAGTGACCTGTGCTCAGGGACCAGCATCAACATGCAGTCTGGTTAAAAGCACTCAAAAGCAAAAGGTCTTCACCTTTGGCAGGGATATAAAACTATGACACCGGGCCAGGGATAGAAAGCGCTCCCTGGCACCATGTGGGAAGGAACGTGGTGGCATGAGGTATCTTTAAAACTGCCACCTTCGCGGGGCGCCTGGGTGGCTCAGTTGGTTAGACGACTGCCTTCGGCTCAGGTCATGGTCCCGGAGACCCGGGATCGAGCCCCACGTCGGGCTGCCTGCTCGGCAGGAAGCCTGCTTCTCCTTCTCTCACTCCCCCTCTTTGTGTTCCCTCTCTCGCTGTGTTTCTCTCTGTCAAATAAATAAATTAATTAATAAATTAATTAATTAATTAAAAAAAAAAGAAAGGAAAGGCTCATTTAAAAAAAAAAAAAAAAAAACCTGCCACCTTCTTTTCCCCTCAAAGCTTTTTTCCACCATTTTTTCCCCAGCCAATTGGACCAGGGAAGCGCAACCCGCAAAGGAGGAGACTCTGCAGACTTCTCCATGACCTGTGGGGCCGTGGGACCTCAGTCCTTCTTATGTAGGTGTGCACTACAGACACTCTCTAGGCAGAGACAAGGTCTCACGATCTGAAATCAGTCAGTTTCCCTAGCGTGGGAACAAAATGACAAGCAGGGGCCCTGGGCCCCATTCTGACTAGGGGTGCAGGTGCGCCCCATTGTGAGAAATAGTAAGACAAAGGGGAAGATACAGAGAGAGCCTGTGTGCCCTGCACTATTCAGAGGGCTGCTAACTGAGGCCTCTCTCTGAGACAGAGGTCTGGGCGAACACACCTGGCTCTGGCTGGCCAGACTTTCAGAAAAGCTGAAAAAAGCCACAAAAGGACAAATCCTCCACAGAACAAGAGCCTGAAAACCTGGTTTCCATGGAGCCCAACCTATAGAAAGAGGGCGGAGAGACTCAGTCCAGGTAACACTGACTGAAAAACAGCGCAGCAGGACCCTCCCCCAGAAGGCAAGCCAAAAGAACAAGAGGACAACACCAAAACTGTAAAACCCCAACATCGGGGAAAAGGCAATATATTAAGCTCCTGGTACTAACCCAAAAGCGGTACCCTTTATATATACAGCTTTTCACTTTATTTTCTTTTTAACTATTTTCTGTTTTTATTTTTTTAACTTTTCACTTTATTTTAAAATTCATTCTCACAGTTTTGTTCTTTTATTTTTTAACCCACATTTTATTAAAATGTGATACTTAATACAACACTCCATAATAACTTTTTACCATGAACTATTTTCAAACACATACCTGTGTTTTATTGTTGTTGTTGTTGGTTCTTCTATTTGTTCATTCTGTTTTTTTTTACTTTTTTCTCTCTTCTTTCCTTTATTCGTTTTTCTTTTAAATATACATATAGTTATAAGTTTCAAGGTATTCCTTCATTCCTATTCAGTAGTACCCCTATATATAAAACAGTTTTAACCTCCCTATATCTCTAGAAAGTGGACTCCTCTAACAATAGTAACAAGACACACCCAGGAGGATCTGAAATACTTTCCTTTCCACAACAAGGGTTCACAGGAACCTTTCTGCCCTATTCTGTCAGTGTTTCTGTATAATTGTTTTTGCCTTTGTCATTTGGATTGGGCATAGCTTTTTATCTCTTCAACTTTCTTTTACTCTTGATGGTCTTTTTCATTACACTGTTGTAGTTTTGCACCATATAAATCCTACCATTGGGGCCCATTTTGCACCGGTTTTTTCTTGCTTCTTTTCTCTTTTTTCCTCTCTCTTTTTTCTTTCCCCTTCCTTTTCAGTGCTGACTTCTGATTACTACGAAACCTTCCAACGGATAACCCACCTGGATAGTGGTTGATATATTCAGCTATATATCCCCTCAAAAAACACTCACCAAAATGATTCAGAGGAGGAACAACCACTACAAGAAAAACCTAGAGACTACAACTCCTGTCATAGAACTACTGGAAATGAACATAAACAATGTGACAGAAATGAAATTCAGGGTAGCAATCATCCAAGCAATGGCTAAGTTGGAAAAGAACATTAATGGCAAGATAGAAGCTCCAAGGAAAGAAGTGAAAGTCAAACTGGTGGAGGTTAAAAAGGCTATTAATGAGATGGAATCTAATTTAAATACACTAACACCCAGGGTAGATGAAGCTGAAGATCATAAAAGTGATTTATTTATTTTTTAAAGATTTTATTATTTATTTGACACAGAGAGAGATCAGAGAGGCAGGCAGAGAGAGAGGAGGAAGCACGCTCCCTGCCGAGCAGACAGCCCGATGTGGGCCTTGATTCCAGGACCATGAAATCATGATGTGACCCGAAGGCAGAGACATTAACGCCCTGAGCCACCCAGTCGCCCAAGAATTCTTTGGAAAAGCCTACAGCACCCGTTATTGCCAGGCAGTCTCTCATCCAAGTACTAACAAGGCCCGACCCTGCTTAGCTTCCGAGATCAGATAAGATCAGGTGCATTCAGGGTGGTATGGCTATAGACCGTATTAGTGATTTAGAAGACAGATGGATCAAGAAGGAGGAACAAGAGAAGTCTTGGAACAAACAGCTAAAGTCCCATGAAAATAGAATTAGGGAAATAAATGATGCCATGAAACGCTCCAATATCAGAATTCTTGGAATCCCTGGGGGAGTTGAGAGAGAGCGAAGCTTACGAGATACAGTTGAACAAATCATGGGTGAAAATTTCCCTAATCTGGGGAATGAAACAAGTGTTCGTGTCCTAGAGGCAGAGAGCACCTGCCCCCAAGATAAATGAGACTAGAAAAATCTCCAGACACATAACTGAAATTCATGAATCATAAAATCAAAGAATATGTCTTAAGGGCAGCTGGGGGAAGCGATCCCTTACGTACAGAGGGAGGGCCATCAGAATAATGTCAGACCTATCCACAGAAACCTGGCAAGCCAGAAAGAGCTGGCAAGACATATTCAGGGAGTTACATGAAAAAATATGCAACCAAGGATAATGTAACAAGCAAGAAAGGACTGGCAAGACATAGTCAGGAAATTACATGAAAAAATATGCAACCAAGGATAATGTAACCATTTTCACTTTCAAAATAGAAGGAGAGATAAAGAGCTTCCAGGAAGACCAAGGTCTAAAAGATTATGCGACCACCAAGCCACCACTACAAGAAATATTAAGAGGGGTTCTATAAAAGAGAAATGAACCCAAGAGTGACACAGAACAGAAATTTACAGAGGAAATCTATAGAAACATAAACTTCATTGGCAACATGATGTCAAAAAAAGTATGTACCAATAATCACTCTCAATGTGAATGGCCTAAAGGCTCCAATAAAAAGGCACAGGGTTGCAGACTGGATTAAACGACAGGACCCGTCCATATGCTGTTTACAAGAGACACATTTTGAATCTAATGATACATCCAGATTGAAAGTGAGGGGATAGAGGACCTCAAAATAAAGCCAGGGTAGTGATTCTCAGATCACACAAATTGGGTTTTAATCTAAAGAATGCAGTCAGAGACACAGAAGGACAATACAACATTCAAAGGGTCTATACACCAAGAAGATCTAACAATTGTAAATATTTATGCCCCCAACATGGGAGCAGCCAACTACATAAGCCAACTGTTAAGCAAAATAAAGATTCGTATTGATATGAATACATTAATTGTAGGAGATCTTAACAAACAACTCTCAGCAATGGACAGATCATCTAAACAGAAAATCAACAAAGAAATAAGAGCTTTGAAAAACACATTGGACCAGATGGATCTCATAGATATATTCAGAACATTCTACTCTAAAACAGAAGAATACTCATTCTTCTCAAGTGCGCATGGACTTTCTCCAGAATAGACCACATACTAGGTCACAAATCAGGGCTCAACCGATACCAGAAGAATGAGATTATTCCCTGCATATTCTCTGACCACAATGCCCTGAAACTGGAACTCAACCACAACAAAAAGTTCAGAAGAAAATCAAACACTTGGAAGCTAAAGACTATCTTGCTCAAGAATCTCTGGGTCAAACAGGAAATCAAAGAAAAATGTAAATACTTCATGGAAACCAATGAGAATGAAGATACATCAATCCAAAACCTATGGGATACAGCAAAGGCCATCCTAAGGGGGAAAGACATAGCCATCCAAGCTTCACTCAAAAAAAACTGAAAAAATCCTGAATACATCAACTTTCATCACACCTTGAAGAACTGGAAAATCAGCAACAAATTAAACCAACCCCACATACAAGATGGGAAATAATTAAGATTAGAGCAGAGATCAATGTATTAGAAACTAGAGATACAGTAGAACACATCAATGAAACTAGAAGTTGGTTCTTTGAAAGAATTAATAAGATCGATAAACCATTGGCCAAACTAATCCAAAAGAAATGGGAGAAGACCCAAATTAATAAAATTATGAATGAAATGGGAGAGATCACAACTAACACCAAGGAAATAGAAACAATCATCGGAAATTACTATCAACAGTTATATGCCAATATATTTAACATCCTAGATGACATGGATGCATTCCTGGAAACCTACAAAATTCCAAGACTGAAAAAGGAAGAAATTGACAGTCAGAATACACCAATACCTAGTAACGAGATTGAAGCAATGACTAAAAACCTCCAAAAAAAAACAAGAGCCCAGGACCTGACGGATTCCCTGGGGTTTCTACCAAACATTCAAAGAAGAAATAACACCTATTCTCCTGAAGCTGTTTCAAAACATAAAAACAGAAGGAAAACTTCCAGACTCATTCTATGAAGCCAGCATTACTCTAATCCCCAAACCAGACAAAGACTCCATCAAAAAGGAGAGCTTCACACCAATATCTTTGATGAATATAGATGCCAAGATTCTTAACAAGATCCTTGCTAATAGGATCCAACAATACATTAAAAAGATTATCCACCATGTCCAGGTGGGATTTATCCCAGGGATGTAAGTGTGGTTCAACATTCACAAACCAATCAATGTGATACAACAAATCAATAAGAGAAGATAGAAGAACCACATAGTACTCTCAATTGGCGCAGAAAAAGCATTTGACAAAATACAACATCTGTTCCTGATGAAAACTCTTCAAAGCATAGGGATAGAGAGAACATTTTTCAACCTTATAAAATCTATCTATGAAAATCCCAAAGCAAATATCACTCTCAACAGGGAAAAACTGACAGCCTTCCCTCTGAGATCAGGAACAAGACAAGGATGCCCACTCTCACCACTATAACAAACACATAAAAAAAATTTTCATTATCCCTAGCTGTCAGGGAAATTCAAATCAAAACCACACTGAGATACCACCTTACACCAGTCAGAATGGCCAAAATTAACAAGACAGGAAACAAGTGTTGGACAGGCTGCAGAGAAAGGGGAACCCTTTTACACTGTTGGTGGGAATGCAAGTTGGTGCAGCCGCTTTGTAAAACGGTGTGGAGATTCCTTAAAAAACTAAAAATAGAGCTACCCTATGACCCTGCCATTGCACTACTGGGCATTTACCCCAAAGACACAGATGTCATGAAAAGAAGGGCCATATGTACCCCAATGTTCATTGCAGCAATGGCCACAATCGCCAATCTGTGGGAAGAGCCAAGGTGCCCTTCAACAGATGAATGGATTAAGAAGAGGTGGTACACATATACAATGGAATATTATGCCTCCATCAAAAAGGATGAATACCCAACTTTTGTAGTAACATAGACTGGATTGGAAGAGATGATGCTATGTGAAATAAGCCAAGTAGAGAAAGTCAAGTATCAGATGGTTTCACTTACTTGTGGTGCATAAGGGGTAATACAGAGGACAGTAGGAGAAAGAAAGGAAATGGGAAATAGGGTAAATCGGAGAGGGAAATGAAACGTAAGAGACTTTGGACTCGGAAACCAACTGAGGGTCTTGGAAGGGAGGGGATGGTGATATGGATGGGCCTGGTGCTGGGTACTGAGGGCACATACTGCATGGAGCACTGTGTGTGGGGCATAAACAATGAATCTTGGAACACTGAAAATAAATAAATAAATTTTAAAAAAAGAAAGAAAAAAAGAAAGAAAAACAAATAGCAAATAAAAACTAAGATTATGATAAACAAAATGAGATTATCATTAAATATATAGATATTAAAGAGTGAAGAGAATCTAAGAGACCTGTGAGACACCATCAAGCACACAAGAATATACACTATAGGACTGCCAGAAGGTGAACAGAGAGTAAAAGAGGCAGAAAGAATATCTGAAGAAGTAATAGTCCCAAACACGCCAAATTTGATGAAATATAAGAATCTATACATTGAGGCGCCTGGGTGGCTCAGTTGTTAGGTGTCTGCTTTCAGTTCCTGTCATGATCCTGGGGTCCTGGGATCCAGCCCTGTGTCGGGCTCCCTGCTCAGTGGGAAGCCTGCTTCTCCTCTCTCACTCCCCCTGCTTGTGTTCCCTCTCTAGCTGTGTTTCTCTCTGTTAAATAAATAAATTTTTTTAAACAAAATCTATACATCCAAGAACCTCAACAAACTTCAAGAATAAACTCAACGAGACTCACACTGAGACACATTGTAATTAAACTGCCAAAAGCCAAAGATAAAGGAAGGATCTTTAAAGCAGCAAGAGAAAAGTGACTTGTCATGTAGAAGGGATCCTTGTTTATGATTACTATACTTCCCCCATAAGACATGCTAAATGGACTCCTGTAGGTTGAAATAAAAGGACACTAGAAAATAACTCAAAATCATATGAAGAGAAAAAGATCTCATGTAAAGGTAACTATATATGCAAATATAAAAACTAGCATTATTGTATTTTTGGTTTGTAACAATACTTTTTTATTTCTTACATGATTTAAAAGACAAATGCATACAAATAATTACATATCTATGTTTCCTGAACACACAGTGTATTCAGATGTAATTTGTGAAAACAATACACAGGGAAGGAGAGATTTGTGTGCTATTGGAGCTAAACTGGTATCACTTTAAACTTACTTGTTATAAATTAAAGATGTTAAATTTAATCCCCAAAGTATCTGCAAATAAAATATTTTAAAAACATACATAAAAGGAAATGATATGGGAAGAAAAATAGCTCACTACAAAAATTCAACTAAACACAAAAGAAGGCAATAAAGGAAATGAGAGACAAAAACAGTGGAGGACATATAGAAAACAAATAGCAAAAGGGCAGAAGCAAGTTCTTACCTATCAATAATTACTTTAATTGTAAATAGATTAAACATTCCAATAAGAAGACAGAACCTATAGAATGGATCCATAGAACTAAATAATCACATATAATTAAATCCATAGAATGGATTAAGAAACAGGATCCGACTACATGGTATCTACAACAGACTCACTTTAGATCCAAAGACAGAAATACATCCAAAGAAATAAAGGATGGAAAAAAATTATTCCATACAAATAATAATTAAAACAGTATGGTACTGGCATAAAAACAGACACACAGAGCATTGGGACAGAATACACAGCCCAAAATAACCCCACATATACATGGTCAATTAATTTATGACAAAGAAGGCAATAATATGCAATGGGGAAAGGAAAGTATCCTCAATAAATAGTATTGGGAAAACTAAACAGCCACAGACTAAACAGAAAAGAATGGATTGAGACTATTATCTTACATCATACACAAAAATTAACTCAAAATGGATGAAAGACTTGAGTGTAAGACCTGAAACCATTAAACCCCTAGAAGAAAATATAGATGGTAAATTTCTTGACATCAGTCTTGGCAATGACTTCTGATCTGACTCCAAAAGCAAAGACAACAAAAGTGAACAAGTGGGACTATATCAGACTAAAAAACTTCTGAACAGCAAAAGAAATCATTAAGAAAATGGAAAGGCAACCTACTGAATGGTAGGAAATATTTTGCAAATCATGTATCCGATAAAAGATTAATATGCAAAAACTAAGGAACCCATACAACTAAATAGCAAAACAAAACAAAACAAAACAAAACAAAACAAAAATATCTGATTTAAAAATCTTCAGGTCAGAGAATCTGAATAGACATTTGTTTTTATTTTTTAATTTAAATTTATGTTAGTTAACATACAGTGTATTATTATATGTATTATCAGGGTAGAGTTTGCTGATTCATCAGTTGCATATAACACCTAGTGCTATTATATCAAGTGCCCTCCTTAATGTCATCACCCAATTACCCCATTCCCCCCACCCATCTCCCCTCCAGCAACCCTCAGTTTGTTCACTATAATTAAGAGTCTCTTATAGCTTGCCTCTCTATTTTCATCTTATTTTATTTTTTCTTCCCTTCCCTTATGTTCATCTGTTTCATTTCTTAAATTCCACATATGAGTGAAATCATATAGTATTTGCCATTGACTGACTGACTGATTTTGCTTAGCAAAATACAAACTAATTCCATCCAGATCATTGCAAATGGCAAGATTTCCCTCTGCCCTTCTGCCCACTTATTCTCTCTCTCACACACACACATACACTGGTTCACTCTCGAATAAATAAATAAATATTGTTTTTTAAAAAAAAGAATTACCATATGACCCAGCAAATCTACTCCTCAGTATATAACCCAAAAGAATGAAAACAGGTATTCAAACAAAAACGTATTCACAAATGTTCACAGTAGCACAATTCACTGTAGTCAACATGTGGAAGAAACATAAATGCCTATCAACAGATGAATGGATACTGTATGTGATATATATATATATATGGAATGAACTACAGAATATTCATTACTTGGCAATAGGAAGAAATGACATAGCGATGTGTGCTACAATATGAATGAACCTTGAAAACATTACGCTAAGTGAAATAAACAAGCTATAAAAGGGCAAGTATTATATTATGCCATTTACATGAAATACCTAGAATAGGGAAATTCATACAGACAGTATATTAGAGGTTAGTAGGGGCTGAGGGGAGGGCTAATGGGGAGTTGTTTAATGGTGACAGAGCTTCTGTTTGTGTGATGGAAACATTTGAGAAACAATGATAATGCTGATACAACAATATGAATGTAATGCCACTGAAGTGTACCTTTATGAAGGTTCAAAATCACAAATTTTGTTATATATATTTTACCAAAATACAAAAATTCAAAAAGAGTAGGCAAGAGACTATGCTCTTGATCACTATGGCTGATAACTCAGCCCCCTCCAGTTAAAAGTCCCTGACAGCTTACATATCTATAAAATATGAATAATAACTCCTGCCCTGCCTCTCTTACCCTTGTTGTAAGAGTCAAGTTAAATAGGGAACATCACAGGGCTTTCTAAGCTGCAAAGAACTGAAGTCAACTACCATTATCATCTTGGTGGTTTAGACATAAATCACCACAATAAGTTGATCTCCACTACTGTGCAATAAAACATATTTGTTTTGCTATTTCTTGCAGCTCAGAGGCAATTGCAATTGCACTATCAATTTCCAATGACACTACCCTAAATCAAACTTCACACTTGACCAGACTGATAGGAATCTCTGGTCAGACTAGTTGTGAGTACAACTTTTCCATTTAACAGTATACTTCCTGCTTATCAGAAAAGATTAATTCATGTAGGATCTCAGAACACAGACCAAAGAGGAAATAAAAGGCAAACAAAAAAGCAAACAAACAAACAAACAAAACACTGATTTTTCGAGCTCTTTCTCAGGGAGACTAAGGAGAAGAGTTCCTAGGGAGCCAACAAGGTGCACAGTGCCAGAGGGCAAAATGGGGATCAACAAAGGGGCAGTGGTATCCAGCTTTTGAAATGGCTTCCAGACCAAGACCTACCACAGGCACAATCAGTTTCCTGAGAAGGTTCTTCAGCCTTTACAGCTTTATTAAGCAGTATGTTTTAGAAAGACTTCCCAGAGGCCACCTGACACATCACCACATTATTGGCACCAAACAGAAGTGCTCACAGCAAAACAAGGTCTTGGACTAAATTTGCTTAGAGAAGACAGGGCAAAAGACTCCCCCACAGAGCTAGTAAAGAGTATCCTGAAGTCAAATGCCAAGTCCAAGACCTTTAAAAATGGCTATGAGGCCAGCAATCAATTAGAGTGCATCTCAATATTTTGCTCTATACACAAACTACAGAACACCACTTGCCCTTATCTATTCAGAAAAATATTTTTGAATTCTATCTTCCATAATATTTGACTTCATTTTTTTATTTCCCATATCTGGCTACATACACTCTTGACTTGTATTGAAATGTCCTTGGCCTCAGCTCCTCCTCCCAATGGGAATTGTTGCCACAGCCTCACTACAAGTACTTTTAGTCAGCATCTCAATAAAACCCATCTGCCAGAACCCCACCTTGACACTGATCAATGTTCCCTAACATCCTTGGAAAGGATTAAAAGAGACAATGTATGTTATCAAATTTTGTAACTCGTAAAATAAAATACCAAAATTTGAAACTCTGTGAGTAATAATAATGGCTACTACTAGGTGTATACACATATAGTCTGGAATCCTCATTTCAACTTTAGAAGCAAGGTCCTATTATCACCCCCATTTTTGAGGGAAGAAAAGTGAGGCCATAGGAGGCTAAGTAATTTTCCAAGGCATCACAGTTAAGCAGTGGCAGAGATTTTTCAACAAATATTTTGGAGGAATTGGATATCCCTAGGCAAAACCAAACAAACCACTTCAACCTAAACCTTGCACCTTATACAAAAATGAACTCAAAAGAGACCACAGATCTAAATGTAAAACCTAAACTTATAACTCTTCTACAAGAAACCATAAGATAAAATTTTAGTAACCTAGGGTTAGGTGACATGTTCTTGGACAACATAAGCACAATACATAAAGAAAAAATAAATACATTTGGCTTCAACAACACTAAAAACATTCGATTTGGGGGAGTTCCCTGAAGAGAGCTGAATTCCAGCAAAAAAAAACACTACAAGACCACCGTGAACACCCATGAAATCAGCCTGAAATGTGATATTTCCCACTTCCGGACCGCCACGAGAGACAAAGAACATCGGCAAAAAGGGAGAAACAAATAAGAGGGTCTGGAGGCTTGCCCCCAGAGACAGGGGAGTGGGGGAGGAAGCCCGCAGAGCTGAACCATTGGAAACAAATACCCCAAAATGAAAGTGCTCTGTGAGTGAGGAATAACAGCAGATTACAGCCTGAATGGGGGCTAGACAGAAACGAGAACACAGCGGAGCCCGGGGCAAGGCAAGGAGACTTTAAAATCTGCTTTTCTTTTCCTGCTGCCCGGCGGGCCGCCTCCGCCCGGCGGGCCGCCTCCGCCCGGCGGGCCGCCTCCGCCCGGCGGGCCGCCTCCGCCCGGCGGGCCCGCCCCACGCGCAACCGCCTCCGCCTGAGCCGCCACAGCTGCCAGGAAAGCAGCGGGAGTGGATTCTATTTTGCGCCGCTGCCCTTCTCTCCTGTTTCTCTCCACACCGTGGGCCGCGCGCAGACCACCCCAGGGAAGGCATTTTTGAAATTATTTCTTTTCCCGCCGCCCGCCCCCCCCCCACGCGCCGCAACGGCCGGCCGGGCCCCCACGCCGCCGCCGACGCTGCCGGAGCCACTGCAGCTGCCGAAAAAGCAGCGGGAGTGGATTCTATTTTTACGCTGCTGCCCTTTTCTCCAGTTTCTCTCCACACCGTGGGCCGCGCGCAGACCCCCCAAGGGAAGGTGTTTTTATAGACCTGCATGGGACCGGAGAGGCTCCAGGTACCAGGGCACAAAGTCGCACGATCCAAAAGGAGTTGTGGCTTTGAGGTGAGGGAGTGAAACAACAAGCAGGGATGGGCGCAGAAATAAATACAACGTCTGCACCAGCCTGGCTGTGACAGACTGCCAACCAGGAGGCTGGAAAGAGCCCCTCCCTATGTAGAGGCTCTA